>JABMBT010065831.1:0-11646 GCA_018906895.1 Odontocolon sp. PSUC_FEM 10030002
TCATATATTTTTTTTAATGCATCATTACAGTATAAAAAATAAGTAACGAAACGAAACGTTTAATTAAATAAGTTGACTGATAACGAAAGAAAATGAGATTTCGCATTGATTTTATTATTGGTAATTTTTTTGTTATTAATCGAAAAGCATAATCTACAGGTCTGTTTTGATGTTTAGGGTAAAAAATTAAGAAAAAGCGAGTTAACGCAGTTCAAGCTTTCACAACTTCCTAAAATCATCTTTAATTCGAACACACCCAGGTCGCAACCCCCATTTATTGTGAGGACTATGCAACGGTTTAGCGTCAACTTGTTGTCCTTTTGCACAGGGAATTAAGCCGGATTTCGCACGTGGTAACGAAGCCTGAGAAATCTGGCCTCGCCAGCATGAGTAGAGTCTCGACTTTCCAGTCTATAGATCTGACAAAATTATTTCACCTCTCGCTCGTTATGCACACTCTGAATTGGAGCTGCGACAGCAGCAGCGTCAGTAGAACAATAAGCTTATCTGTTGAGATAAGCTTAGTTAACGCGACGAATTTATTCACGGTTCAAGGAGAAAAGAGAATCCTAAATTGTTATATACCAAAACGACTATCACTGTGAGAGAATGCAAAAACGAAAAAATGACATTGAAATTGAATTTATTTATTCTTCTAACAACAATTCATTTCATCCAAATAAAATCTAATATTAAAACCGAATGAGTACTAAAAGTAACAAAAATAATTGATACTGAACAAATTTGGACAAAAAAGAAAAAATCTTTCAGTGTCAGAGAAAAGTGACAGTGGTTTTCTATAAAATTTGAGACTGGGATTTGAGAAATGTTGAAAGAAAAAATATTATCTTTAATCCAAGCGAGTAGAATTATCGGATAAAAATATTAATTCTAAGTAGCGACGGCCGGCTTAAGTCAGACATGGAAAATCAGTGCATGTCAATTTCCAAGATTGACTGTCTGCTAGCTTGAGTGAAGAAACGGAATAGGAAGAATCTCGGCCTCTCCGGCGGGCAAGCCTTCAACGAGTAGAAGTCCTCGTCATCGTAGTCGTCGGTTCGATGGAATCCAACATTGACAGAGAGAAAATCGCTTGGCACGAGAAAGTCTGTGGGAATCCGGAACATCTTTCATCGAACACGCGATGGCTCTTCTCGCGCCAGAGTTCACAGCAGGAGTCGTACTCTTTCTCGTTCCCTTTTTCCATCGACGCCGACGACAGATTTCACAAGGTAAAAGCTCCAATGCTTTTTCTATAGTCCCCTATCCTCTCTCGTCTTTTCTACCCGGAAAACTTCCAATCTTCAACGATGTGCACCTTTTCCAACATCGCCACGACCATCACCAGCCCCAGGAGTTACATAGAAATGAAAGACGATCACAAAAACGTCGAATCGATGCATCAAGTTATTGCTATCCTTTTTGCTCATACTTTCACAATTTCTTTCCCACTTCCGTGAGCACACGGATCATAATTTTTAAACGTCGACTATACAATATTCAGAAATCATAATAAAACAAAAACTTTTTGCTTTTACTACAAAAAGACTGAAAAATATTCAAACATCTTTGTAATCCGAAAACTGCAGAAAATTCCGTAGAAAATTGGAGTAAAGAAAATGTTGCAAATTCCAGAGGAAACTTATAAATACCGGAGATTCTTCATGCTATAAATATCTTCGCCAATTTTTTTCTTTTTTTTTATCGGAGATCCGATGAAAAGCGAGCACGTTTCTTCAGAGCAAAGGGGATTTTACTGGGATGGCTCTCTCGTTACAGGCACTTGTTAATATTGAGAGGCGACGAAATATGTTAATAGCTGGAATACCCTTTCCCTATCCTCCCCCTCCCCATTCCCCATGACACTCCATCCCGTTAAGTAGACGCTAATGGAGTCGGTAGGGTACGCGCTTTACGGGGGACACGCCACCCTCCAAACGCTTGAAACTAATTAGCGAGAAAATTAGCTCGTACGATGACGCGCGACGCCCGACGCGTTTCACGGAGCGCGCTCGCGTGCGAGAGGTTGCAACGCTGATGCTCCGATGCCTCGTCTGCAACGTTTGGCGTGATGTTAATTCCAACGTAAACGAGGGAAGGAGCTCGGTGAAGTTTAAAGCAATGTGACTAACTCAAAAGCACGTACGATGACACGTCGCTCATAATTTATAACACTTTCGAGAAGAGGTAGAAGAACTTTTGCAGTTTATCTTATAAACTTTTGGAAATTCGATGCAACGATCATGCACGCCGTTTATCGGTGACTTTTCGTAATTTATTATAGCACTATACGAAACTTGATAATCCAGAATCTCAGTCTCAGTATTAGACACGTACGTCTTTCGTTTTTCCGTTCTCCGATTATATAACAAACGAACTTCTCTTCAACGACTGGAAGAATAGTGCGCAGAATCGATATTACCGTTCGAGTTTGCAGCAGAAAACACGTTCGAGTCAAATTTCCCGAGGGACGTGTCTCGTCAGTTGGGACTATTTCTAACTAGCGGACTGCAAGCGACGGCAATCGGAGATTCTGATGACTAGTCATTGTTTATTAAACGGAACGAAGAAAATCGCTCTGACTTTTGGTGCATAATAACATTGAGTATCCAGAGAAAATAATAAAACAATAATAGGTAATCGTGAATCTTATAGATGTCAGAAAAATTGCAAGATGTCTGGATAACATCCGAAAATGGACCTGGAGCGAGATAAAAGTGTCAGCACTCAAGTTTCTTCAATTTCTTCGCCATATCTCGAAATATGTGTTACGACGATACGAAGTGGTGGACGCTCGATTGCGTATACTATCAAGCTCCAGAACGATCGCGCTATATCGATCGGATTACTTCTCACCCGATTCTGAAAGCTTTTTCCAACGTGCGAGAAAAGCTCGACCTGATTTTCCTTCTCCTTTATGTTTCACCGAAGCACTCAATTCTCTATTTCCTCGCGTTATTTTCTCGGATATATTTTTGAACTTCCGTTTAGAGTTTCTAATCTAACTCCAATATTACCCCTCTTTAACACTTTTTCATGCTGTAAGAAAAATTAACAACTCGTATGTTTTTATCGTTCCACAGCAATTTTAGTAATAAGCCCGTCAACTTCACCGTGCGGATTAAGAAGACTGTGCTATGGATATTCGATTAACGATCTGATTAGATGCGAAGAGAAACCAAAGCCAAAGTTGGACTCCATTAATGCGGACACGTTGCTGGAGAACATCCTAATCCTAGTGTAGTTCTACATTCAGAGATGGCGCGACGTAGCTTGGAACATAGCGGGAACTAGGGGTTAAGGGGTAAGGTAGAACTCGAGTAATTCTCCCGAAGGAGCTTACCACGATCGAGGTGAGACACGTCTTCAGTAGAATCGTATCTCAGTGCAATTCTCCCACTGGTCCTAAATTTGGACGCGTTCTCCTACGTGAACGTATCTCCAGTCTGGTGCTACTGGAGAGAAGTAGGACTCTTAAGGCCATTCATCGGATTAAATTTGCTTCTGTCATGGACCTATATACGAGTCAGAATAGTCTGTTCTGTGTTGGAGTCGTGCACACCAGCATGAAAATCTAACTCTGTTCCAGGATTCACCATTTCTGTCTCTATCTAACTGGTTGGTTTCTCTGGACTACTCAGACTGTCCTTGCAAAACCGTCTACCCTTCAGTTCCTGTTGGCTAGGACATCGAGTCCATAGGTCCTGCACGGTAACTTCGCCGCACTTGGCGTAAATCCAACCACTTGGGTCCATAGTTCTATGACAGGGAAGTGAGTGGGACAGGTATCAGAAATAGCAGGCATATAGCGACTATTGAAAGTGAGAGGAAGAAGGAAAGTAGCGGTGGCTACAGGGATATTGCTAGCTGCACGGAAATTCATGTGCTTGGAGCCACCAACCTAGAACAGTTACTCCTAGCTTGCTTTCCGATATGGATCGACGATATTACGTCGGGCGAGCGATATTATAATCGGGCTTATAGTATTCTCTCACGCTGGGCTTTGCTCTCTCTCTCTTGGTTATCGAACCCCATTCGATATATAATTCTCCTGGTCGAAAACGTCGTCGTCGTCGTCGGTGGTGCTATATCAGGTGCTCCGCGTTCTGGAGCAAACCCGGAAGAGCCGGGGTTGTACAGCCAAGGGTGAAAGGGGTGCTTGGACTATATAGGTGAACTTAACGACAATCGCTGCCACCACCGTCGCTCAATAATAACCGTTCCTGACACGTGCTCACTGATTATCATATCTGCTGAATCTTTCGTTCAGATCTCCGACCTAAATACTATACGTATAAAGAAACATAATTTATCCATAAATGCTTCTTATGATACAACAACAATTAGATTAATGTTTTGATCAACGTCTGGAATCTCATGTCAAGGAAATATGAAGGGTCTCTTTATATCTTTATATCTAGATTACGTTCAAACTCATTCGAACGGTAAGCTTTTGTTTTCAAATATTCTACTGTTTGGAATATCAACGGAGTAATGGTTTATGACTCACGCAAGTCGGAAGTAATTCAAGATCGTTACAAGGACCTATGTTTATTATTCACTCAGGCCTAGTGGAGAGAAGGAAGAGCTGGAATCTCAAAGAACCTTTTGGTTTGTATTCCTACTGCCCTTATACACTCACTACAGAGAAAGAGAGAGTGAACGTAATTAGGGTAATTTCGCGTACCTACCTGCAATTTGTAGCGAACGTGTGGGAAGAACAAAGGAGTGGAGTGAGGTCGACAGAGAGGGTGGATACTCGGCTAGCCAGTCGAAAGGCGCAGCTGCCAGCTGGAAATCCCCGACAACCCCCTCGCACCGACTTAATGCATTCAATTTCCTTGTGCGACCATCTAGACCGATGCACAACGTACGCTTTACCCTGTTATGCCCCACCTTTATGCAGCGTCTAAATATCGTTATTTTTTTTATCTTGAATCTCCTACTTTGAATTTGCTTATTAAAAAAAAGAAAAGAAAAGACTTGTATAAACATCTTCATAATTGCATTGCGAGTATAAGCTACTAGGTTTCAAACACGCGTGCTACCGCGGACGATTTTGCCTCAAATACTGAAGCCTTTAAAGTTCGAAGAATATGAAAAAATCAATTTTTTCGATATTTTTCAATCATCCCTTTTGATTTCAGGAAAAGTACTTCGATCCGTAAGCTGCGGAAAATTTTCGATCAGCTTAGAGATGAACGGTCTGATAAAACAAAAAAAAACTTGACTCCAGAACCCTTTAAATAGAGGATTCACAAATATCGAAGAGAAACGTTTCATTAACTGACCCAAGTAACCATTGATAACTAAACCCGAATTCGATATAACCGCGGTGTCACCGACTGTCAAACTCTCGTTGGCTTTCAATCGGAACACGAATAAAGAGGCTTCAATCGAAACTCGCCTTTCGAGAAAATCAACCTCACCAACTGTTCAGAATGGGATCACAATGCAAAGTAAATGCCGGGTTCAGATATTCTTCAGCATCTCGTGTACCTCTCATTTGGATTCCGTCATTAAAAATTAACAAAATCAAGCGTAAGTTGTTTACTAACGCGGTATCACAGGGCTGTGTTGGTACGACTCGAAGTTATGTCAGTGGTGAAGGTCCGGGATCGATCAGACGTTGGCGATAACGTCATGTAAACACGTGTAGTGGAAAAGGAGGGTACATGGACCGCAGAGTTGGATGATTGAGCTGCTGTGTGATCTTGTCTGGCGGGTGGCAGGCGAGGAAAGGGAAAAGTGAAAAAAAAAAGAATGTACGTACGAGATGGTAGTGGCGACGAAGCATGTGAAATATATGAACCAAGATACATCCAAGATATGTTCTGAACACACCCAAGAAACCAATCCCAGCTTATCCTCCATTCTACTAACAATGACACGAAATGAAGACCTATATCAAAAAGATTGACACTTCGCGATTGTTTGTTCTGCAATGACAACGATGGTATGCGACAACCATTTTTCTTCTAAAACATTGATGTCATTCGACAGCAAAGATATCATCTAGAATACTGCGAGAAAAGAAAAATCAAGAAAAAATAATCATCACTTCGATAACCGAATGACATGTATGACAGTTTATTTCCATCCTCTGTATATTGTTTGTGGATACAAGATCAAGACCGCTTGAGGAAATAGCTGGATTGATGTATATCTATATTTACCATCTCGAGGGAGAATGAGCTGCAGAGTTGAGTCTAGTAGACTTGGAAACGTCAAACGTCGTTGAGCATCCCCTCGACTATGAGAAGGGATAGGCGTGAAGGCTTTGTGAGAAATAGGGAAATTATGCGACTTATGGTGGAACGATGTCTGCGGCTTCTTTTTTGCTGATAGATATATATAAATATATCCAGCTCTTGTCACACATATTTCACATCCTTCTCGACTACATAATATCTTCTTGTCCTCCCCTATGAGAACCTTCACCTTCTTCTCCACAGCCTGGTGATTTGGCGACGAGTGTCCTATTTTCGACACTCGAAAAAAGATACTCGTCGTCACAGGCGCTCACTCGAGTTCTCATAATAAGGTAGCAGCTCTCACGGACATAAAACTTTTTCTTATATCCTCTCTATGTGGTCGTCAACGTGCTCTACACTTTCGTTTATACCAAGTGGAAGCTCGTAACGTCGACCCATCTGTGACATGATTTATTTACTCCCGAGCTGTATTATCAAATTTACCCGGTAACCTTATTTTTATATCTCATCATTTATCTGAAACGCTTCTTGTTGAATAAATAATACAGATTCTCATACAGTTCAACGATGTTCTCAGCAAGAGATTCATCACCAAGAATATCTCTGGTGTTTCATGCAAATTTAATCCAACTATAGTATCCACGTGGAGCGTTCTTCATGATGATTAATCATAGAAGTTAACTGAGGTGTAACTGGATTGGAGATGATAGGAAAATCAACACCCTCAACGAGAATCCAATTGTTACACGATGAACCTTCCACCGAAGGAGACAGGAAGTCTCGTATTCCATTAAGCTCCTCTTCTACACATGTTCCTCTTCTTCTTCTCCTTCTCCATTACTAATGTGAAATCTCCCTTGTGATTATTAACCCGAGAAATTATTTTATCTGCAACTATGATGATGATGGTCCGAAAATCAACATCTACAACTAGAATAATTATTATTCGATAGACTTCCCATTGAAGGAAACATAAAGTCCTTCATTCTATTACATCCTGCTTCTTCACATGTTCTTTCTCGTTAATCTCCATTACTTCCTTGGTAGTTAAAGGAACGACGAAATCTCTAAAGGATCTCAAGTCTATTACATCTCCCATGTGAGGCTGTATACTTTCCGGAAGGTTTATTGCACTGGAAAACACGCGTCGACGATTCGGATCACAGAAAAGAAGGTAAAGTGGAACGTTTGCAATTACTGGTCTTGCTTTCTCCTCGAAAGTCCTTACTGAGAAATTCCGTACTTGGTCATCCACTTGAAGGCAATACAGTCAGTCGAAGGACACTGACACTTCCTCCTGAATTTTCCAAGTTCTCTTGCATGGATAGATAAGAATGAATCTCCAGAGGAGAGTGAGATAGTCAACCCGAACATGTATTCCCTAAAGCCATGGATTAACCGCTACTCCTGATGGACTCTGCTTGATAGGAATAGTTATTTCTGGTGATTGTTTCATCCAGTTACAAGGGACAATTTGTATTATCGATGAGAAATCGATTGAGATCGATAACATCTCATCCACGAGGTATTTCCAGCAAATATTCTTCGAATACTCTTTGCACTCTTCATTACTGGAATTGAGAGAAGGTACCAAAGATATGTGCCATAAATTGAGAGAATGACAGGAAGTGGAATAGGTAGACTGTACACAATGAGTAACCCCAACTTACATAGTCAATACTAAAGTTCTCCCGCTATCACCGGATGCCAATTATCGAAGTTCTATCGTCGGATTTCAACGACGCTAACGACGCAGTTACCCGCCTCTCCCTTCCGATTTGACCTTGTCGTGTACGGATTCATATCGTTCCTGCGCCTCTATATCGTCCTATTAGAAATAGACCATGATACATTGCTCTATATAATCTATGGCCTCCTATCGACCAGAGATACACCGATACTGCATAAATCATTATTCTCCACATGGATACTCCACAAATTTCAATATACACCGTCAACTTCCGTGGAAACGAAACCTAGATGAATATCAGTGATACTGCGAGGTTGATGCTTTTGCAGAGTAGAATTCACGGATGATAGAGCAAAATAAAAAATGAAAAACTGAGAAGAAGCGAGACCGAAAGCAGAACATTGAAGCAACCAATCGATTGGCATATAAATCAATAGATAAGGTTGAAAAGGATGCCATGTCACGAGAGGAGAAAACGCAGCAACGATATGGGAGTTTACTCAAGTAGAATTTTTCACCCTTCTAGGAGTTCTTGCGAGCTTTCACTTCCTTGCTCTAGCTCGCACTATGTGCCATCTAGGCAAGGGAAAGAAAGCCCTTTTTCTACCCTTCTCGTTCTTTCCGTCTCTCTTTCTCTCTCTCTCTCTCTCTCTCTCTCCATCTCTTTCGTCTTATTTATTCCATCCAACGAACGAACGCGCTACCGTGAGACGTGCCAGGGATACACACCGTGCGAATATTTCGAAATAGAGTGTCAGGACTGAAAAGCAAAGGGAGAGTGAAGAGACGAAATGTAGAAAGGAGTAGAGAAGATCCAACGGCTGGTTCTGCACTGCTGTGCTATTGCTATGCTGGTGAAATGGGAAATTTATTGGCGGGGTGTGCAGATTTCTCGTGTTTCGAGACTGGAATGCGTTTTATGTACCAGAGAGTTTTGCCGAGCACTCTCTTACTCCTCTAACACGTATCTCTATCTCATTCGCTTCTGCACCTTGCAGCATCCTGTCGTAGAAAATAAAAGAAGAAAAAAGTGTGCAGGATATTAAGTAATCTTTGAGCAAGCAACGGAAATGCTGTCGAAAAATACACCTGGTCGTTGATTTCGAGTTATCTTTAAATGGCTGGCAAACAAGACGGGAGGATGATGAAGACGAAGAGAAAAAATAAAAGGGTTGATTCTTCTTTTATAAGCTTTCTTCGAGTTAACCGGAATTTATTATCTGCAATATCTGGTTGCCCTCCTGCGTTCGTAGAACCTGGTCTACAGATGATTCCTCATACCTCGGATGCTACAAATACAATATGTATATGAAAAATAAGGTGAGAATTGGAAGAAAAACGTAGGAGAATAAATTTATTGCTTCATCGTTCCACGGTAATAAAACATTTGAGGGTATCAAATGAACTCCGTGTAAGCAATGGAATTGCAAGGAAACATAAGAAAATAGGCGCATCGTTAAAAATGAATAAAGAAGAGATTAAGAAATATTTTAAGAACATGCAAAAGCGAATGAGACTAAAAAAGGCAGCTCTTAGTGACTTCCGGCTAGGAAATGCATACGACCAAAAACCATCATCTAGAACTGTGCGTAACTGCTCGTGAGGTCCCAACTATATCTACGGGTAATTTCATTCGCGACGAGGAGACTTAATTTCCATGCAGCCGAAGATTCTACCTTCGCACTTGAATTTACGACGGTAGTATAAGAAGAAGAACGAAGGAACGCGTGAGATGAGTTGGCAGCGAAATGCATGAACTAAATAGAACCAGCAAACGAGATGAACATTCAGAAATGAAGTACCGAACGGTTGACGAGGTATTTCTTGACGCTTTTGGTCTCTCTCGGTTTAGGCGATGCGTAGAAATTTTTATTGTCGATGGTTACAGTTTCTCAATCTGCCTTTTATATAGTATCTCGTAAGATTTTCAAACTGATGACGTTCATAGTGGTTTTGGTCTCTGTAGGTTCGTTTCTGTATCTTTATCTTATCGTCCTTTCGTTCTTCCAAATCGTTTCAACCTTCCTCTCATCTTCCTGAAACTCTCGAGAGCACTTTGAGGACACTAATTGCGAAAGTAATTTTGTGAGAAATGTGGTGAAACGAATTCTGATCGATATGATCGTCTGATCGAACGCCTTTGTATGTTTCAGAGCATGAATTGTACAGAATATAATACGGGTATAATACAGATATAGCAAGAAAGAGGCAATAATAAAACTATTCGCGAAAGAATGGGAGTTTCATGCTCGGTCTCTCCTAAGTTTTGCGAAAGGAGATGAGAATGGAAGACATACCAACAACGAAAATAAAAGAGTAAGAGGGATAAATGATTGAAACAATGGGAAAAAGTTTGTAAGCCGAAAAAATTGCTTCAGTCGCAATATTTATGGAGGACACGTGCAAGTACAGATAATGGCGATTGAAGACTTTTTTTTATCGGTCTATCGAAACAAATGTCATTTTTTCGCAAAAACGGAAGTTTTTTCAATTTCTAACATTTTTAAACAAATTTCAAAATGCACTCTCGCGAATAATGAGAAAACTCAATCACTCCTCAACTTGCAATCATTTTAAGTTATCCTTTAATCTTGCAAATAATTATCTAACAAGTTTTAAATATTCAAAGTGCAAACTAGCAAAAGTAAACCAGAAAGTTTAGATTGCGAACATGTTCACCAGTGCTTAGAAAGGGGTGGAAATCCAAGCTATCGAGTCAATCGTTATTACCTCCTAATTATCGTTATCATTATTGTCTCGCATTTGGAAAATGTTTCCTATCTTTAAAATAGTTGGGAAACCACGGAACACGCAGTGGTAAGTTCAACTGGAAATACGCAGAAGGAAGAGATAAAACGGAGCTTATCCACAATTAGATAGTGTGAGATCTGGAATATATCTACTCTATCTCGGTTTTCTCATTCTCTGCATATCTCGACCCCTCCCCATTTACCAACCCTCTTCCACTATCCTTCGCTATAGAGTGAGTGACCGCATTGTCCAATAATAAGGTCAGAGACCAACCCCGATTGCAAGATCGGATCTCACACTCGCGGGTGTTGCTGAGAATTGGTAAAAGCGAGCGGACCCTAAAAAAAAAAAAAGAAAAAGTTGAGAGTGGTCTCCGGTCCGCGCAACGTTCTCGATGACTCTCTTCCAGTCACGATTATCATAGAAAGGCAATTCGAGTCGCGCAGCGTAACCATAAAATTGCGAAAGTACGATATTCCGGTTGCAAGAGAGTCGACAAACAAAGTTTTCTCGTTTCATGAACCCTCTGGTTTCCTCCTTCACGTGCATTCGTCCTTTCCTATCTCTATTGTAAGCTTACTTTTTTTTCTAGCATAGTCCATCGTTATAACTCTATAGACTTTGTAGAGGAGTTCAACAATTTTGACGTTACGTCGTTATACTTCATAGTTGATGTTCGCCTGGCGAATGAGTAGCAACTTTTTTATACGTATGCTTGGAAAAAAACAGAATAGAAATCCTTCCGTTTTTCATCTCTCTCGGGAATTTGCGAAATTCACGTAACGAGGGCTGGTGGTAAATTTAACGTCGTATTTTTCCTAGCTTTTTCCTCTGTTTTTTTTTTCATTTTCGTTTCCGAAGTCTATACATTTCGCCGAGGGATTTCGATTACAGCTCTCGTGTTTAAGGTAGTCCGAGCGCGAAGGACCGTTTTTTTTTTTTGTTTTGCGTGCCTAAGCGGGGTCCTCAATATTTTTGATCGCATAAAAC
>JABMBT010065942.1:0-11625 GCA_018906895.1 Odontocolon sp. PSUC_FEM 10030002
TTTTTTCTTTTTTTAATATTGCAGTCTGTGCATGATGAGGAATCAAACAATATTACAGAGCCAAGGGAGGAAAGCACGACTGTGCCCACGAAAAACAGCACTCCTAAGCTCACTTATGGAATAGACGATGTACCACCGTGGTATCTGTGTCTTTTTATGGCATTACAGGTATCTAATCGTTACATCGTTATAGTATGTACGTAGATTATATCTGGTAAATGAATATTTTTACTACTTTTCGGAATGGTAAGTTTTACGTTTTTCCGTAACAATGTTATTGATTTACGTACAAGGGTCGAAAAATCATTTCAGCATTACCTTACGATGATCGGGGCGATAGTATCCATTCCGTTTATCCTCACACCAGCTCTCTGCATGGCCGAGGATGATCCCTCAAGAAGTTACATAATCTCCACGATGATACTCGTTACTGGAATCGTTACATTGATACAGTCGACCGTTGGTTGCAGGTGATTTATATATGTACGATTCTCGACGGACTTGTACGAGTCTAAGAGATGATTACTATCTTGGGGATAAATCATCCTCAAACAAAAAAATTGCAATTTCTAAATATCGTAAATCCGAAAAAACCAAAAATTTTAAGAGCACGTTATTTCGTCTATCGCACGAATCTTTTTTCCCGACTACGCTAAAAAAGACGACATTTTTATGCCTGCAACGGCCCAACGACTACTCGTTGGGAGACAAGAATCGACAACTTTTCACCTTTTTAGCGTAGTCGGGAAAAAATGTATATTTATTATTCTCTGTCTTTTCCGCTGGCTATTCCGCTATTCCAGCCCAGAGAGTCTCTCCGAATAAAACGATCAATGTTAATTAACCTTTGCGAGGCCTCGGGACTCGAGTCAACCGCCGCTCTGCACGACAAATTAATATCAACAGCGCCATTTACTACAAATATAATCGAAAAGCATACAAACGTAACGAAACGAATAACTCGTTGCTCTTGAGTTTGTAATTTTTTATTAGCATATCGTCAATCAGTATGATGTAACGAATGAATCATTAGCATTACATATCATTAGTTAGTATTTTTAAAGCCCTCAATTAAAAGTCTATGTATTTTTTGCATGATCCGTCAATTTCGTCTTTTATTTTCTATCCTCCCGGCAGGCTTCCCCTTGTTCAGGGTGGAACCATTTCATTTTTGGTACCGACTCTAGCAATTCTTAATCTACCACAATGGAAGTGTCCCAAGACTGAAATTCTGGATGCTATGAGCCACGAAGAACGTACGGAGCTATGGCAAATAAGAATGCGAGAATTGTCTGGTGCAATAGCGGTATCTGCCATGTTTCAAGTTATTATTGGTTTCGGAGGTACGAAAAGTCAGAATGCAGTGACAAATAATTTAAAGAATTGTAACTACATTCCAATGAAATTTCAGGAATCGTTGGATACCTCCTTAAATTTATTACACCGCTGACAATAGTGCCAACCGTTTCTTTAGTAGGATTGTCCTTATTCGAAAATGCTGCTGATGCAGCATCCCAGCATTGGGGCATTGCTGCAGGGTAATTGATTAATTTTCAGTACGAAAAAGTAGAGATTGACAAGCTCAATTCCACACGACTCTCTGACATATTCTAGAACGATATTGATGCTCACAATGTATTCCCAAATCTTGGTAAACGTGAATGTGCCGATAATCGTCTACAGGAAAAGCGAAGGTCTCCGGGTTGCCTGGTTCGCACTCTTCAAACTATTTCCCGTTTGTATTAGAACCGTCTTGCGCAATAATTAGTAAATACAGTCGACTCTCACTAACTTTACTCGCTTGTCGTTTATAATTAATAAACAACGTAATTTGTTATTTTCCTATTTTCCTCTAGGTATTATTGACTATTGTTGTTATGTGGACGATCTCAATTATTCTCACAGTAACAGACGGTTTACCACAAGGTAATCCCGGTAGATCGGACACCAAATTGAATATTTTAACAGATTCCCCATGGTTTCGCGTGCCTTATCCCGGCCAATGGGGTCTGCCTACTGTCAGTTTGTCAGGCGTTTTGGGTATGCTCGCTGGAGTCTTGGCTTGCACTGTCGAATCCATAAGCTATTATCCAACTACATCGCGAATGTGTGGTATACAATTTGACTTGCAAACATAATCACTTTTGTTTCTCGTTGTTCAATGCTGCTGCTGCTACTTGAACAAATATATTGCTTCGCACTTTAGGAGCTCCACCACCTCCGGTTCACGCCATCAACCGGGGAATCGGTATCGAGGGACTTGGCACTGTGCTCGCTGGACTGTGGGGAAGCGGAAATGGCACAAATACCTTTGGTGAAAACGTTGGTACAATTGGTACGTACATCCCAACATAGTTTTACACTAAATACACACAAGTATTGATTCGAGTATTATGCAAATGCAGGTGTAACAAAGGTTGGAAGTCGCAGGGTGATTCAGTGGGCCTGCGTTCTCATGATCCTTCAAGGTGTAATCAGCAAATTCGGCGCTATATTTATCATTATTCCGGAGCCAATAGTCGGCGGCATATTCTGCGTAATGTTTGGGATGATAGCAGCTTTTGGTAAATCACACGACTCTCTTTAGACTTTTAGAGTCACTTGTCCGATCAACCAGACAATTCACATACAAAAAATTTCATACGCTTTTTACCAGGGCTTTCGGCACTCCAGTACGTTGACTTGAATTCCGCGAGAAATCTATACATCCTTGGATTTTCAATATTCTTTCCATTGGTGAGTTTATACGAGTAGATTAAAGTCATACACGGGTGTATGACAAAAAAAAAGATTAAGTAATCAACGATAATTAAATTACACAGGTTCTGTCAAAGTGGATGATCAAACACTCCGGTATCATTCAAACTGGCAATGATATAGCCGACGGAGTCATAACTGTATTATTGAGCACAACAATTCTCGTTGGCGGTTTCGTCGGTTGTTTATTGGATAACGTTATACCGGGTAAATTAAAACTGTCGATAGCGGCACTTGAGGAATAACTCCGAGTTACGAATATCGACGATAATTAACGATTACTTTGAACAAACAGGGACTTATGAGGAACGCGGTTTGGATGCTTGGGCAAACCAAATGGCGCTCGATGATCGTGTGCCATCCGACACTGAGAAATCCGAGAGTGACATATACGTGCCTACTACCTTCGATTTCCCTGTGGGAATGACTATTTTGAGGCGGTGAGTTACCGTTGATCCGTTTTCCTTTTAAACTTATACATACTATCACCTGTGTAATATAATATTTTTCATGGATCACAGGTGGAAATGGACAACGTATTTGCCCTTCTCGCCAACGTACCGACCAAGGCCAAACACATGTCGGAAAAAACCGAAATCTACCAATTGAATATAACGAAATTTGGGAATTTAAAAAAAATTATATAGAATAAGGAGGGATTACATTACATCGTTTCAGAATATTTTCCAATGTCACGTGTCTGTAACTGATATAAAGTTTTGGAATATTTTGATAAGGAGTTTCGGTCTCGACAAGTGTTTTTCAATGAAAATTCTATGCAACTGCGTTTGAGTTGCCCTAGCGACAGGAATACCTCGAGTCAACATTCTTAATTATCTCGAGAAACTTAACCAACTACGCGATTTATCCACTCCGTCGTCGTCTGATAGAGAGTGTTTATAGAGAAAATATATAACAACACGCGCGCGTTTACCATTGTCATTTGTCGAACCAATCATCAATATAACAAATGAAATATTTCGGCGAATAACTCTCTCGAGACACGTGTAAAATGCGTCAAAGCGGAAGTGTGTCGTCGAGAAGAAAAACAGGCCGCGATAGCTCAACCTCATCGAGTTTACGAGTTACGACCTCGGCGAGGATACGGAGAGTACTCCCCAAAGGGGTAACCTCTGTTCTTCAGCATCGAAGAAATATCCGGGTGATCGAGAATGGCGTTGATCTAACGCCAAAACCATTGACCCATCCCTTTTACTCAACCGTCGAGGAAACCCAGGTGAAAATTTTGTGGTTTTGTGGTATTTCATAGAAAAATTCCAGTATATTCCAGTTCTTTGATTTTTTGAAATTTCAAACATCCGACTTGCGATCGTAATGTTAATCAGGGTAAGCAACAACTGACGGCTTTCGATACGATCAGTATTACCCGCGATGGTAGCACAACCCAGCTTGGGATTATATCCTCCGGAGGTCCCAAGACCGGCTCCTCCTCAATCGTCATGAAATCATCGTCGCTGAATATCAACGCTCTACCTTTTCCTGAAATTACCGAGGGTCTCGTCGTATCCGCTGAGGGAGGAATCGATTCGTCGGATGCTGACGATAGCGACAGAGCACCCTCCCAATTCTGTTTGCCAAGGTAAAATCGTAAGGAAACGAACCCGTGGTTAATACAATACCAAAGACGATCGAGTCGAAACGAGTACTGCACATTTCATCAGAGTAATCTGATACTTTGAGATACACTAAAAGAGAAAAAAAAAAAAACAGATCCGAATTAGCAATTATGAATTATTTATGAAAAAAGACCCGACTATAGATACGATTCGAACGTGTTTCACGTGGCGCCGAAAAAAGTGACCATCGTCATAAAGGAAACCGACACCTTCTTCCTCTTCGAAATGCCCCAATTGACCGAGAACCTCGATACCCCCGAAGGCATCGCGATGAAAGAGGCGAACGAGCGGTACGAGTACATGACCACTGCCGGCCGAGCGAGTAGAAAACTCATCAATGCCGAAACTCAGACGCCAAGGATTCATACCAAGTCACGGTCGACTTGCGTTGCTCGACAAAGCCGCCAGAATCAAGGAACCTTTGTAAACAATTGGGTCATCCACGACACCTACGAGTCGCCTGAATTCATCAAACAAGCAGATACCGAGATCACCGAGTCCCAGGTGGGTAAATTAAAAAAATAACACTACAATAACATATCTATGAAAACGAGCCTCCTCTCTTATCTCGTTAGGAAACTCGTGACAAGTTTCCTAAAAACCAAGACCATCTGGAAAATCCAAGTCTGGAAGATCAACTGGCTCGTATTTACGCAAGAGCCAGTTTTCGAGATGGCGTAAGAACAATGGAGAGAATTCTAGCCAATAATTTATACGCAACCGCCCTGAAGCGATTCGAGGGTTTGATAAAAAAAGATTCGTGCAGTCTGGATCTGGAATTCACTTACACGTTGGATCTACTCTGGAGCCATTCGTGTTCGGTGACACGGGGTCGAAGCGTCGAGTGTTTTCGATGGAATCGTGTAAACGGGAATCTTTTGGCCGTCGGATACGGAGCTTGTTCGTCGGGCAGCGATAACAATGGAGTATTGCTCGTTTGGTGCATGAAAAATCCTAATCAGCCGGATCGAGTCTACTCGTTCGATTCTCCAATTTCCGACGCTGACTGGAGTCACGACAAGCCAAACTTGTTGGCTATAGGTTTTTACGACGGTACAATCAGAGTCATAGACGTCAGCAGCAAGGATCTTGTTGTGATTAGAAAAAGCTCTCGTTGGACATCACCGTCGTACTCGCCTCACTGGCAAGTCCAATGGTGGTCCGAGGACGAGCAATTCGATTACCAGGAACAGATATACACGAGCAACGAGGACGGTAGAATTTCGTGTTACAGAACTCGCGAGGATTTCTCATCGACGGAAATTATGAGGATACCGAGGATCGAGGGCAAAATCGGTGGTGTGAAACGAACGAATCATAGCAACGTTTGTGACATAGCTATAAGCAGAAATCCCGGAGCTCTTCTGTTACGAAGACATCCCGAGAACAGGACGATCTACCTCGTCGGTACCGAAGAAGGCTGCCTTCACAGATGTTCGACGAATTATCTCCACGAGAGCATCGACAGTTTTCTCGTTCACGACGGTCCGGTCTATTCCCTCGAGTTTTCGCCGTTCTGTTCAAAAATCTTGTTGACTTGCGGAGCCGACTGGTGCACCAGAATCTGGGCCGATGGAATCAAAGAGCCGCTCATTTCACTTTCCACGGAGATGGCTTGCGTTCGAGGGGCTACCTGGTGCCCAACCAACTCCACAGTCATAGCTAGTGTCGTCAATAATGAGATATGCGTATGGGACATTAAGAGAAAGACTTACAGACCTACGTCGATCACCGTTTCGCCCAACAGTCACAGATTCCTTATGCTTGAGTTTACGAGGGACGGAAACCAGCTGGTCGTCGCCGATGTCGAGGGTATTATATACATTTACAGTCTCGAGGGAATGCCTTTTCCACCTTGTGATCAAACTTCGCTGCTCGTAAAGTCTATCGAAAAAACGTTGACTACAAAATCCGGACTTTTGCGAAAGCTCAAGAAAATTGGTAGCCCCTTTTGAGCATTCGAGCATCACGCAACGATGTTGCTTAAAAATTGCCGAAATTTTCAAGAGATTCAATAATTTACTGTGCACCGAAGAAACAACGACATTTTAATCAGTTTGCCATTTATTTTATTAATTTACACCATTCATTTACACCAATGACTTTCCGGCCCTCTGTCGAATAAAGTGCAAAAGTCGTAACACAGCAGCCGGTGTCACGCCAGGAATTCTGTTAGCAGCTGCGATCTAAAGAGACAATTCTTCTTTATCGTCGTGAATAATGCAACAAAATAATTAAGCCTCTGTTATATTAATTGAATAATTACCGTAGATGGTTGGACCTCCTGTAACTTCTCTGCATCTTCTATCGACAAGTTTAACCTGCCGAAAATCAAGTTTTTACCTTCATTTTTTTTTTTCCTATTTCGTTGCTCACCTATTATAATCCATGTTCGACGGTATCATCATCTTTTCGTGCCGTCTCACTTCCGACACTTGGTGCATCTGTTCCTTGACGTGATGTGCGTAGTTGCATTCGATCTGCATTAAAAACAAACAAAAAATAATTTTCCGCACTCTCCTGTCGCGCGCAAAATATGTGACAAAAAGAAATGAAAATCGATTGGTGTATACCTTGAACCGTTTAGCCAGTTTCGGATCTCCACCCAAGTGTCGAAAAACGTCGGGTAAAGCCTCGACTATTCGATCGAAAGTCACGTCAACGTTGGTCAATTTCAATAGATCGAATGCGCTCTTAGGTTGCAGATTTTTTGTCTCGTTCAAGTCCAACAATCGTCGCCAATCTTTGTGGCTTTTTTCCACTCTCCGTAAGAGGTCCAAACCCTCTTGCAGTCTAGATTCGATCCTTTGCGTGTTCACCATCCTCTTTTCCGACACGCAACCCGTTTTGTAGCCTTTTTTCGTCAACCGGAGATCCGCGTTATCAGGTCGGAGACTCAACCGGAATTCCGCACGGCTCGTGAACATTCTATAAGGCTCCGAAGTTCCACGACTAGTCAGGTCATCGATCAGTACACCGATGTAACCCTCGGTTCGACCTACTGTGAGCGAAGGCTTTCCCAACACCTGCAAAATCGAATATAATCAACGCGCGTTCCGTAACTTTCGCGAATGACAATTTGAATGTTGAGAATGGGCTTGAAAGGTTCACCTTCGCTGCCGCGTTCGCCCCTGCAATTACTCCCTGCGCAGCGGCTTCCTCGTATCCCGTCGTTCCATTTATTTGACCAGCGAGAAACAAGCCCGATATTTTCCTAGTTTCAAGCTCGCAGCTCAATTCTCTGGGGTCTATGAAATCGTACTCGACGCCGTATCCTGGCCTCACTACACACACGCACAAACACATTTTTTTCCACAAAAACAAAAAAAAAAAAAAAATCATCCACATATTTTCGCATCGCTTTAAGACGAACCGATCGGGATGAATGAATAAGTATCATAAATACCTCGGTGACTAAATGATTATGGACTATTACACACAATCAGTCATAGTTATTTGTTTGAGAAAGTATTTTCGCAAGTAGAAAATCGCGTCTTACCGACTTGTGCCTTTTCCAATCCCGAAACACTACGAACTAGCTGAATTTGCTTATCGGCGGGCAAAGTGCAGGACAAACCAGCCGGATATATCAAATCCGAATCAAGACCCTCGGGTTCGAGCCAAATTTGATGACGGATCGCGTTGAACCGTAAAACTTTACTCTCTATGCTCGGACAATAACGCGGCCCCGTTACTTCCTCGGTAACGTGTAAATTGCAATGCATATTGTCTCTCACAATTTTTGCTACCATTTCGTTCGTGTGCGTTAGATAACAGGGCAACTGTTGATTCGTTGGTATCCAAACACTTTCGTTCATGAATGAAAATGGTTCGGGATTTTCATCGGCCGAATGTAATTGGCATCGCGAAAAGTTTATCGTCGATTTTTTTAAACGCGGTGGAGTTCCTGAAAATAATAGTGACTATTGTAGATAAATTTATATGAATTCGTAGGGGGCAAGTTTTGCTCACCAGTTTTCAGCCGTCCCATTCTAAAACCCAAATTTTGTAGCGTATCGGCTAATCCTATGCTCGGCTCGTCGTCCATTCTGCCTGCGGCTCTTTTTTCCAATCCGATATTAATTTGACCCTTTAGAAATGTTCCCGTTGTTATGACAACAGCGTCGCTCAATATTTTCGTTCCGTCCTCTGTGGTTGAAAAATAAATATAAAAATAGAGGTGGTTAATTGAGACAAAGTATAAAATGATTAAACTTTGCAAGTATTTCGTTGTTTACAAGGTAACATTGTATTTTCACTATAAATGAAAAACTCGTCCGACTCACTCTGAATAATTCCACGACATTTGTCGGAATCATCGCCAAGAATCAGATCTTCCACGGAGGATTCTCTCACCTCCAAATTCTCGAGACCAAACAACTCCCTCTGAAGATGTTTCTTGTACAACGATCTATCGATCTGGGCTCTCAGGCCCCAAGCAGCCGGACCTTTGCTACGGTTTATCACTTTATAATGAATTCCAGATTGATCGCAGATTCGACAACAGAGACCGTCCAACGCGTCTACTTCCCGCATCAGATGACCCTTGCCGATTCCCCCGAACGACGGATTGCAAGACATTTCGCCTAAAAAAAAACTCCAATCGATCGTACGAGTTTTTACGGATCTCGTAAAAATTGCTGGAAACCCAACGATTCGCCTACCGATTGTACTTTTCTTGTGCGTCACTAAAAGTGTTTTTGCTCCCATTCTAGCGGCGGCCGCGCAAGCTTCGGTTCCCGCGTGACCTCCGCCGATTACAACTACGTCAAACTTGTTTCTCTCGTGATTTCCGTTACTCGTACTCCGAATCGATCGACGATAAACATATTTACATCTCGCGCCCAACAGAGCTCTTTCCATCTTCCGTAGTGACATTTTCTTCCAAAAAAATCGTGTTTTTACGTTGTATGAAAATTCTTGAATCTCAAATTCCTGTACAACGAAATATATCTAATCGTCTCTTGGATCTTGGGAAGAATAAACAATCTGCATAAATCTTCCTTATCCAAAAATTGAAAATCGCCAAACTTTAATCGGTCGAAAAAATCTATTACGAAAGAAAAACAATTGGCGGACGTATCGTTGTAATTCTGAGCCTTCCACTTTTCATTTTTGGATAAATTATGTAGCACCGAGTCCCAGTGGGAGTTCCAAGATTCCGGTATTGGTTTCAAGGCGACGCAATCCGTCCATTTAGAAAAATCGTTGATCGTCAGACCGCGACTATCAAATTCGTAAATTTCGCAATTAGAACTGACTATGGCTATGTGTAAATCGTCCGTCGTTTTGTAATCGTCGAGGAAATTGCCACGAGAAGGTCTCAGGACTATGCTGCAAGGATTTTCCGCGGCATTTTTACAGGGATAAGGAAATTCAAACGGCTCTAAAATATAAGACGATATATCGAAATTACAGAGAGGGCAGACCGTTGGGACGTTTCTGCAGAAAATCACCGATAAATTACAATGCTTGAAACAAATTATTCCTGGATTCCGGCTCATAATACAACACTGATTTCGCTGTACGTTTTTAGGTTACCTTTTCGTATACTACTCCCCTTTACTTCCTCGCTTCAAGGTCATTTTCAATTGAACGCAAAAAAACGAATTTGATTACGTGCGATGAAAAATTTCTGATACAATTTTTGATGAAAATTCAGAAACGACCGGTAAAATTGGACGATTCATTTCATCAATTCCAATTGAATCTGCATCTTTTTCTTTCGAAACGACGAGACAACGATCACGTTTACGGTCCCGAGGCGCAATTTTAACAAACTGTCTTCCGAATAAAACATTGTTTTTTTTTTTTAAACAAACATTTTGAAAAATTATAGCTACAATAATAAAATTGTTTGCTTTTGAATACACCCCGAGCAACATAACGGGCTAAATTTTCGTTGTTTCCGACAAGACGGACGGAGAAAAATAGATTTCAAATAAATTCTTTGCTCGATAAAATGATTTTTGTATACGCACTTTGGGACGAAATCGCAATATAAATTCAAACCGCCTCTTTTTTCACCACTTTTCGTCGCTGTGCCCGCATAATCCAAGCTGTTTCTTCTTTTTCACTTGCCATTCAACAATTTTTTCTTAATCACAAATTTGTTTTTATTCTTATCCGATTCGCGCGCGCGCGGGTAGTATTTTTCGAATCGACGAGAGAGCGAATTCGAGTGCGATCTGGGAGCGCACTCTGCGCGGCGGTAAACACGAAGCTTCGGTGTGTTGGAAAAAATTTAAATCGTCCGATTGCAACGCAATTTATCGACGCTTGTAAATCGAAAAATTTGTACAGAAAACAATTAGCTCAACAACGACAATCGTGGAATCCGAGATTCGACGTTGATTCGAATCTATGAAATTGACCCCCTGGAGGTGGTTGACGCTACCCTCAACGCGGAGTCAACTGACTCCCAAAGTAACGCTACTAGAAAATTTCATGCTTACCGACTACTACTAGGTCCCTGTGATCATCTACCGATCCTCCAATAACATTTCGCGCTGTTTTCATGTAGTTGTGTCGTTGTTTCCTTTGACCGCCAAAACTCGTGCGCAAATAACCTTTGCCATGAAAAATTTTTTGTAACGAAGAAAAAAAAAAGCAACTCTTTAACAACAAAATCGCGCGCGCCGCCGCCACCGCCACTCAACTGTAACAACGATATTTTGTTTTATCCCAAAAAAGAAATTACTCGACGCGCATTATCCATAGCGCATGCTAGATACACACACACACACACGTAACACGCACACTTAACCGCCATTTTGTTAAATTTATTTTCCAAACGCATTCCCCCCCCCAAATTGAAAACAACCGAAGGTCGACGCTTGTGTTCCCGTTTTTCTCGTATCGAGTGATTTTTGGGTTAGGTTAAATAGCTGTTATCCAAGAGACAATTCCAACAGTAAGTAAACTTTAGTGACTGTGACGAAATGACAAAGTCAATTATCGCCTTTTTACTTTTTACCGTTTTTACGCAACAAACTCGTTGCAATAACGATTCAGTGTCGAAGAGTGTGTCCAAGTTCTTTTTACTCACGAGGGTCAACTGGACCTTTTTTTTTTAATTCCCGTGCAAATTGGGAGTTTGTCACCGCAAATATTGACGCAATGTACGCGAAACTTTAACGATCTATGGCCGCTCTTTCCGCTTTTTCATACGCGAAATTATCGTTGGAGATGATCCCCTTTTACAGCCTCCTATTTTTTCGCTCCAATTTTT
>JABMBT010066053.1:0-11622 GCA_018906895.1 Odontocolon sp. PSUC_FEM 10030002
TAATTGTAATTTAAATAAAACTCCATTTGAGCTATCTGCTACGATTGACCGTAAATATTTATTATATAACATTTGGGTCGTAGTTTCAGCTTTACTAGAAACTCTTTTTTTTGTTTACCTGCACGAGAGATGATTTCATTTGGGCACGTATATATCGTTGATGGTGATGGACACAGTTATGGTCTCCTTCGCAGTGAACTTTATCGCGCTTGAAGTCATAGTGCCCTCGGTTTGGCTCGTCGAAACGAACATGTCGTTGGTGATTTTAATGTGGTTGATCAACGAGGTCTGTAAAAGACAGAGTTATGTTTTTTTAATGACATAATTTTATTAAAAATCGTGCATCGAAATTTCAGGTAATGTCACTCACTACATTGGAGAAAAGTTTACTGCCATGAAAAACGTCGTTTTCGCCTCTACTGCCGAAGAAGTATCCGGTTGTATTTTTGCAATTTGCAAAATCCTTCATTCGATTTACGTCCAAAATCCATTCGCTGGTCTCGTCGAATTCATCGGGATGAGACATGAGCTTAAAAGTGCCATCGCCGGGCTCCCTCGTGGTTTTCCCAATAGGTTGAAAATTTGCTTTTGTAGTTATCGGACAATCGTCGATAACAGTTATCGTCTCCAGTCTGGAATGTCCGCGTCTCTCACCGTCGAAATCAACGTCGACGTTCAGTAAGTCAACAATTTTTTGAAGCATTCGTAACGAACGTTCGGACGTCTCGTTGCACGAAGATATCTTAACGCCGTTTTTATCGAATTCCAGAAGAAATGGTTCGTCGGTGATGGACGTAACGGTAGAATTTTCAGTCAGCTCGAAATAATCCTTAAAATGCTGACCGTGAGTAATCTTGGTATCACTTATGCAACACCAGAGACTGATGGGATCCGGAGTGCATGACATTATAGCGGTGAGTTTGTAGTCGGATGACATTCCCTTTGCATTGTCGACTTCACCTATCGAAGTTATATCGATGTTGAAGTAGAAACTCGGTTTGTAGTCAAGACGCCCTGGTGGAACGACGAGATCGACAGCTGCAAGATAACGCAAACTTCGAGTCTCAATTAATCAATAAACATACCTCAGTACAAAAGTCAAGATTTGGATGCTGTGACTGACCCAAAAGATACGGTATAACGAAGAAGATCATGACGCTCTCTGTTGCTTGAACGACTTATGCTCTCTCGAGAGTCGTACGTCTGCTTTTATAACGTTCAACTTGTAGCCACTTTGCTACTTCTTGCTAGTTGTCAATTGACATAATTCGATTAAGTTTGCCATGGTCTAGCTATTGGCTGAATTACGTTATAATCGGTAATGTGAAACGTGACGCTCCGTTTTATCTTCAACCCGCTGCGTCACATTCGACCTCTACTGGCTTTTAGGAAATAGTTATATTTTTTTGGCGATTAATGCACAAGTTTATTGTCAAATTCGTAGAATATATTTACATTTTGTACTACAACATTGTTATATAGATGTTCGATAAATTTTCGCATATTTTGCATGTGAAGATCTACGACCAACTTGGTGGCCAGGGAGTTCCAGGTTGAAACCCTGATCCGATGTTCGCCAAATTTCCGGTATTCAAAAGCTGAGTCTTCGCTGCTCTGATCGACTCGAGGCTCACGCGTATTAGTTCGTTTAACTTGAGTTCCTTCCTTAAAGTGGAATTCGAGAAGGCAACCGTTCCAAAATTTTCTGTAAACGCGGTGAAACTGTGTTTGTCCATGTTAAATTGACTTCGGGAATACACCTAGAATTCAAACAAGGATGTAAATTAACGTAACAAAATAAAAATGATGATTCGACCGATCATACGTACGATATCCACTTCCGGTTTCATGTCTTCCTTCGTCTTGCGTTTCATCATTTCATCAGAACCGAAAAAATACGAAGTCTTCTTGAAACATTTCTCCAGTTTTCTTTTCTTTTCAATCACGATCTGATCGTCATTCGATAATTCCCATGGATAATGGAACTCGAATTCATCGATCATTTTTTCACATTCTTCGTCTTTCACGGATGTCTTCCTGAAGTTAAACGTCGTTTCGCATTTACCCATAATAGACTTTTCAAAGATTTTTCCCGGGACCGTTTCGCCCCATTCTATTTTCTTAATATTTTTATTATTGAAACCCAGATTAATCGAGCTAATTATCGATCGAATCATATTCTGGAACAAGGGTCTTCGAGTGTTCAAAAACCAAATCCTGGATATTCCATAATAATCGAATTCAACTTGAAAAACAGCGTTGTCTATATTGAATTCACGTGGATCTTGATCGCCCACTACTTCATTTTTCAATACTTCGTAATCGTTTTGAATTGCCGATTCTAAGCGACATTGCATTAATTTTTCATTAATGGGCCGACACGCGATTTCTATACTGACGTTCCAATGTATTTCCGAAAGATTTTCAACCGTGGTGTTAATGAATTCCATATGCACCTCTGTTTTGAAGACATGTTCTGGTCCGTATTTCAAGATCTCAGGATTCGACGTATTATACGCAACTATAATAAAATCAACATAAAAATGAATTAGCAAATCAGTTAAATAATAAATTTTAAAACACTTAGTAAACTGCAAATGTATAACAAAGAAAATTACGTAAATAGGGAATCACCCAGTACAACATCTTTGCCGACGAGATTTACACAATCCTCGGATGTCAAATGCTCGGCTCTTATATACCTGCCCTTTACAGGCAAAACTGACATTGAGCGTCACAGAGTGCGTCACAAATTTAATAATAAGACACTTGATGGATAATAGAGACTCCGAGAGAATCGTCCCCATTTTGGGTTGTCTAAAGCACAATCGAGAGATCTAGTTATCTAGGCAGTTGCAGCTATCAGATAACTCATCCGTATATTAAAAATTTACACGTTTTATCCAATTTAGACGAACACGTATGTTTCAGTACAATGCGCCTGCGGAACTCTGTCCATGAGTTTGACGTATAGCGGGTTGCGCTCAACAGGCGAGTATCAGTTTGTTAGGATTTATCTGATAATCGATAAATCAGTCACTGATAACTTACATTCAAACTCCGAATATTTGTAAAAGATTTCGCGAGTCTCGTTGATTCTCTTTTTCTGTGCAACTTTAAGAGACCAATGAACATTACTCCGAATCTTTTGTACGACCCTTAAGTTCTTCAAGCTTCAAAAGAACGTCCTTAACTATATTTATTGATTTCTCTCAATATTTCCGGATTTTTGTACCTAGAATTTAATTATTATGAGACCTTGAGCATAGACGCAAATGTTTTATTAAATCGCTATAAATGAATCCTGAGTAATTTAGTCTTCTTGAAAAGCTGAATTCGACCTCCTCGACGAAATGAATGGGACACATTCACTGTGAGTTTCTGTCCATTATTGGAATGCCAAAATTTTATTTCAAAGTTTTTGTATACGTAATTATCGACGTGACACGTGAGAATGTGCAAATCTTTTTGCTGACGACACTTTAAATTCATTGACGATAAGTTTCCATTGTAACATTCGTCCTCTACTGGCTTTTAGAAACAGATTATATTTTTTTGCGGTTAATCACTAACTTTATTATCAAGTTCGTAGAATATGTACATATTTTGTACTACACATTGTTATACAGATGTTAGATAAATTTTTGTATATTTTTCAGGTGAAGATCTACAACCAATTTGGTGGCCAGGGAGTTCCAGGTTGAAACCCTGATCCGACGTTCGCCAAATCTCCGGTATTCAAAAGTTGAGTCTTCGCTGCTCTGATCGACTCAAGTCTCACGCGTGTTACTTCGGTTAACTTGATTTCCCTCCTTAAAGTGGAATTCGAGAAGACAATCGTTCCAAAATTTTCCGTAAACGCGGTGAAACTGTGTTTGTCCATGTTAAATTGACTTCGCGAAGACTCCTAGAATTCAAACAAGAATGTAAATTTACGTAACAAATGAAAAATGATGATTCGAGCGATCATACGTACGATATCCAATTCCGTTTTCAGGTCATCCTTCTTCCTCGTTCGTTTCACCATATCATCAGAGCCGAAAAAATACGAAGTCTTCTTGAAACATTTATTCAATTTTCTTTTCTTTTCAATCACAATCTGATCGTCATTCGATAATTCCCATGGATAATAGAATTCGAATTCATCGATCAGGTTTTCACGTTCTTGGTCCTTCAATGTCTTCCTGAACTTAAACGTCGTTTCGCACATACCGATAATAGACTTTTCAAAGATTTTTCCCGGGACCGTCTCACCCCATGCGATTTTCTTTACATTTTTATTATTGAAACCCAGATTAACTGAGTTAATTATCGATCGAATCATATTCTGGTACAGGGGTTTTCGATTATTCAAAAACCAAACCCTGGATATTCCATTATAATCGAATTCGACTTGAAATACGATGTTGTCAATACCGAATTCACGGGGAACTTGATCCCCCACTATTCTGTTGGTGTTATTATTCAATATTTCATAATCGTTTTCATACGCTGATTCTAGGCGACATTGTATTAATTTTTCATTAATGGGCCGACACGCGGTTTCTATAGTGACGTTCCAACTCGATTCAAAAGGATTGTCAAGCGCGTTGTAAACGACTTGGATATGCACCTCTGTTTTGAAGACATGTTCGGGTCCATATTTCAAGATCTCAGGATCCGACGTATTATACGCAACTATAATAAGATTAACATAAAAATGAATGAATTAATTAATTAGTTAAATAATCGATTTGAAAACATTTTGTAAATTGCAGACGTATAAAAAAATAATTACGTAAATACGGAATCACCCAGTACAACATCTTTGCTCACGAGATTTATACAATTCTCTGATGTCAAATGCTCTGCTCTTATATACCTGCTCGTTATAGGCAAAAGTGACATTACGCGTCATAGACCGCGTCACAAATTTAATAATAAGACACTTAGTGGATAATAGAGACTCTGAGAATCGTCCCCATGTTGGATTGTCCGAAGCTCAATCAAGAGATCTAGTTATATAGGCAGTTGCAGCTATCAGATAACTGAGCCTCGTATGCAAAATTTGCACGTCTTATCCAATTTAGACGAATGCATATGTTTCAGAAAAATGCGCCTGTCAAACTCTGTACGAGAATTCGACGCATGGCGGGTTGCGTTTATTAACAGTCAAGAATATGTTGCGATTTGTCCAATAAACGATAAATCAGCAATTATGATTATACATATATTTAAACTACGGTTATTCATAACCGACGTTAAGAATCTCATTAATTCTTTTCCCGTGCAACTTTGAGAAACCAATGAACATGACTCCGAATTTATTCTATGACCCTTCTTCAAGCTTCAAAGGAACTTCCTTAACTACATTTATTGATTTCTCTCAATATTTCACAGTTTTATGCATCTATTTTAATTATTATCAATTGTTTTATACAATTTTCAATTATCTTGAAAAGTTGAAATCATATTCCCTCGACACCATCCTTGAACATCCAAATGATGTTGACGATCGGAAGGCGACGAAATAATTGTATTGTTACTATAACTGTGTATTGTTTATGAGTTTCTTTAAAAAACGAAGAATTCTTAAAAATCGTAGCTATTTTGCATCCACACTACAACTACGGAATATAATCGTTTACAACATAATAGTCACGATTTCATTGATGAATTTCATTCACACTGTGCATTAGGCTTGCCCGAGCCATCAATTGCATCTACGAATGGTAGTTGCACACTTAATGGATCAGAGATACGAGGAATCGGTGTCTCCACGAATTTGATGGAATGCACAGTCAAAGTTGTACGAAGATGCAACATAGTCACGTTATTGCCAATCTCTAGGTTCTTCACAGCTATGTCTTCAGTTGTGTAGGATGTGAAGCTTCTGTGCGACATGATCATGCGACTGATCGATGATTTCTGCAAACAATCGCGAAAACTCTTTGTAAAGCGTCTCACACTTAAAAGTGTCGATATAAATGTTTGGAGCATTTATCGTCGTACTAACAATGTCCCAATGTACAGAAGTCATCATTGGGTGACGGAAGGAATTACCGAAGATCACTAAACCCGGTACCGGATGACACGTTTCCAAATTTCTCGTCTTTTTAATGCTTATCATACCATCCTTTAGCGAATTGACTGAAGATCCGTTGATATTGTCAATAGAACTTGGCAAAAGTTTCATAATCATCTTATTTTTAGGCACATCGTCTTTAAGGTGAAAATCTACGAACTTGACCAAAACCTCGCACTTTCCATATACAGAGTCTTCGATCATAGAATAAGTTCCCTCGGGTTTATCCGTTAGATCGATTCCAGAAGTCATGTGACTCGCAATTGTTCTATAAAAATTTATATGCATCGGCGAAGTCGTCGCACTCACTGTGAGTTTCTGTCCATTATTGGAATGACAAAATTTTATTTCAAAGGGATCGCCGGGGGGATTGACTTTAAGATTTTCGAGATTATTAGACGTCACGCATGGAGACATCAGACAATTGTTATTGTATACGTAATTATCGATGTGACACGAGAGAATGTGCGAATCGTTTTGCAGAAGACACTTTAAGTTCATCGACTGAATGGATTCTTCGACGTCGTCAATCGCATTGATGGTCACATTGAAGATCATCTCAGCGATCGAAATTTCACTATCACGGGTCGATGGTAACGATAACGCCGGTGAAATAAATACTAACAACAACGTGCCTGAAAAACAGAGGTGATTACATGTAAACATCAATTTGATTTTATAAAAAATCGATAAAAAAAAAGTAGATTAATTTCGCGAGCTCGTTAATGTTTTTCGCTAAAAAATTGATACACTCTGTGACCTTACCCAGAAAGAGCGACCGGATCACACTTAGGTTCATCATGACTCGACGATGGCTGCAACGAGATTAAAGCCTCACCTCGTTACGATTCGTCTCTTATATAATCAACAACAATTGGGACCAGTCGACCGCTTTTCTTAATCGAATTATCGTCTAGAATGCATCTCACACATGCATTCCGGAAACACAATCAGAACAAATGTTTGTCATCTTTCAAAGTTTCGAAGAATTATTCCATTATTATTCTTGGAGATTTCTTTATCCGTTCGCATTATCTATATTACAATCAAGAATTGAGATAGAGCAGATATCGAAAAATCTAGTCTCCTCTTCGTCGGATCTATCGTCGTGCGGCTATTTGATTGAAATAATAGATTACGTCACTGCAAGGATTTTCAGGATACAAAGTGTGGATAAATTTTAGAAGAGATAAATCGAAAATATACTAAATTCCACTTTGATACCAGTTATAAATATATATTGTTTGCTTTACAAATAATTGTCATGACTATTGATGTGCTAAACAGATCTGTAATAAATACATGACAGAAAATGGCACAAATTTGTTACAATCGATGCAGCTTGATCGAAGCTTGAAAAATTCATGTTTTCACTGAACATGAGGATTCCCGGGTCTATTGGCGATTACTTCCATATTTACTGGATTCTTCAATTCGTGTAATTCTCCTTTCGCCGGTAAAACAGTTTCCAGAGTGAGTATCATATGATCTAAAACACTGCCGAGTCTCTTACGATCCATTCCGTACAAATCGCTCTCATTTACAGTCTCCGCGACTAAATTGCTTTTGGATATGAAAATCCGGCTGATCGATGATTTCTAAAATAAATAAAGAAACGAAATACAATCCAGTAATTCTACCCAAAAACTAATTTCAAAAAAATGATAAACGTACGAGTTTGGTGAAAACATCACGTAAAACGACACCGTATATGTATCGAGAACCGAAGAAATAATCAGCGCAATGCAGACAATCGTGAACGTCTCTTTTTTTCACAATTTCGATGGATTCCTCGTGAAACTTTCCAAGATTTTCGAGTGCAATTAACTCAAAACCGCGATTCGCTTCGATAGATACGGATTCGCTGGGAGGTTTTCGTTTTACGGTGAAATCTACTTCGCACTCGCCGATAGTAAAGTTTTCCAACGTTCTGAAAGCTGGCGTGTATTCGTCAGCGACATTCGCGCCAATGCTGAGCTGATTGCTGATGAGTCTCGTCATATCGAGACACCAGGAAGGAAGAGGGGGATCCGTTTTCTCGATCACATAACTATCGATGCCCTTGTCGTTGAACTTGATCTCGAAAATCTCAGACATCATTCCCATATCCGCGTATTTCTCATTTTCTTCAATTCCTCCGGATCCCGAAGTGTCGAAAGCGTGAGGTGAAATTCTAGCGATTTTTGTGTCCTTGAAACGACAGATAAGAGTATCGTTCATCCTCGGTCGACATTTGAGTTTAAAAATGGCATTGTTGCCAGTTAAAAGTCCTCTGTCGATGTCCATGGCCGCGATCATCTTCACGTGACCGGAAAACGTGTATTCCGGTCCAAACTTCCAGGTATCATTGTCGACAGGTGTCTGAACCGCTGTGCAAACAAAAATCAACTATGAATTAACTCCTTGAAGAGTAACACCTTGACTTGGATTACAAATTGTATAGAAACAGGTGGATTTGGCAGACTTGAATAGTTAAAAATGCTTGAACTTGAAATTAATTTGTCAATGACCTTACGAACCTAAGAAGAATGGAAGCAGTAAATACAACATGTTGCCTGTACGTTGTCCGAGTGCGTTACAAAGAGATTCGTTGCTCGATTGTCCTTTTATATGCCGAGCTCTGCTCTTACAAGATTGACCTCAAAGCAAGTGATGATATCTTGGATACAGACAAGAACAAATATACTTCCAATTATAATATAGAACGTATGATGAAAATCTGCTCTTCATTTTTGGTTAAAGTTTTGTACTATATTTTTCTTCTTCCAAAGACTCTTTATTCGATTCAAGGATCAATCATTTTTGGCAACTGGCAAAAGTCATCTAAATATTTCGGTATCAATTCGCTCCATTTGTCAGCAGATATGTTTGTGAATCAACACTCAACGAGACTCGAAAAAGCGTTCGATAATTCACAGGAGCCTGATGTATAGATATGTGGCTTTATTCTTTGCAATATGTTTGCTTTTGTATAATTCTTGAGCCTGAACTTGTGGAAAACCGCGCAACGAAGGAAAAGTCGCAACGTCTCGTTACGTGCTCGACCTTCGGGATAAACGTTTATCTCGTTTGTGAGAAGAGAAGGAGGGAAGCGACGTAATTTTGCTATTAGAGCAATAATCTTCACAATGATCTCGTTTCGGGCTTTGTAAATAAGATGACGTCGACTCTCATGAATAATTTCTCGAGATGCATCGAAATCTGTTTTCTCGGAAATTTAACTTCGAGGTATTCGTTATAGTTTTGCTTTAATTGTTTTTACCATTTAAGATAAGCGACTTGTGTTCAACACATTTTGCACACTTCTTCATTCTTTACTGAAACATTCGGTATACAATTTTTTTTGTCGCGTTGAATTTTAATTACAGCTGTATCTGATCAAAAACTGATTACAAAGGAGTAAATGAATAATTAACTAAAAAAAACTGGATGATCCAGAAGATCTATAAATTGCGTCAACTTCTTTTAGTCGTCCGGAAGGAAACAACGATGGAGATGTAAACAGGAGGTTGTGGTATCCTATTCGTCATACCCTGGAAGATACGACTCGAGATCTTTCAACACGAATGGAAGGGGAATCTCCGCTCTACGTCACGGATTAAATTATCTCAAAGGCATCTCGAGAACGTTAAACGCCATTGTTGTCTCGTGAGTATAACCGATGAGCCACGGAAACACCAAACTCTGAAAGGGGGAAATCACTTTTCCACCTAACTGATTAACATTTTACAAGTCGATGAGTCCTAAAATGAATCTGGGTGTTTCTCAAATCTTCAATGTTAAACGTCATTGTTATCTTACATGGTGCAATCGATGATCCATGGAAACACCTTGCAAAAAGTGCAAGCCATCTTTCCGTTTAAATTATTTGCATTTTACGATACAGTGACCAAGTATGATTTCTTTTTAATGAAGAGTCTCGACGCCCTGACTTTATAAGAATCAATTCTTAACTAACTTTGAATAATATTCTCATTATAGTTTATCACGTTTTTGCTATAAAAATGTCAAAGAAACGGCGAATTCGATGTACCAGTAAAATATTTTTTCCGCGAACGAAGATTCAATTTTGGTTCCAAAGTCATGGGAAAACCCCTTTTTGCCAATTGGGCTAAACCTGTTCGATGATCGGCGAACAGAACTTATTTTCTGCAGACGAAAGAGATTTGTTCTCGCGAGCGTGACCATGAATTATTAATCACAGAAGCGATTCATTCCAAGCTCGAGGAGAATGCAGTCGTAGCTGCTCCTGTAATCGATATAACAAGCATTATTCATCTATGATTGATTATCCTCGTGAGCATCTCGTGCCAAGCTCGAAGGATTTTTTTTCCTTTTTTTTCGTAAAAACCGAATAAAGACGAAGACAGGTCAGGTCGAAAGAATATAATCAAAATGATTAAATACTGGGCGAACGAGTTCTCCATATGCCAGACGCTAATTAACGATATTATCGCGAGAAGATAGAAGGCTCGACGCCCCACTATTTGTCGTCGAAACAGACTCCAGACCCTGAAATCAAGAGTGATCAATGTACTCAAATTTCAGTACTTGAACAATTTATAAAAATGTAGTGACTGGATAATGTGCGAACATTTTATCGTATCCGGTTAAATAACAAAAACCGATACGACGATTATTATTTTATTTTTTTGAAATCGATAATTAAACAAACATTTCTATAAAGACAGATGTCAAAAATATTCGAAGTCTCGTTCGATAACAATTTAACGGAATGGATGTACATAACTTCTAAGAATTCTGTTACTTCAACATCAAACATCGATCTCATGCCGGCTGAACAAATTCGTAATGCCAAAATGATAGTAAGTTGACAACATCGATCAATGACACTTCGTAAGAACGATGCGCAGTTTTTAGCATCGCATTGTGCGTTAACAATAACAAACAAGAGTGGTTTGACTTCCGGAGACTATAGAACCGGGTAAAAACAGTATAGTAAAGCAGAAGCGACTGCAAAGTTTCCCAGTTACGAGATGTCGACGGAATCGTGGAGGGGATATTATGCTCGTGCCGATCGGTATATAGACGATACCCGTATCGTCGAGCCAGCATAAAACTCAGAGATTCCACGCGACCAGTTCAGAATTTTCGCACTCGTGACAACAATTTTAGTGAAACTTTGTGAAAGCAACACTCGAACACCGAAATGGTGAGTCTCAATTGACGGAAGTTGTCCTCAATTCATACATAATATACATTCGTTTAGTTTCTGTAAACTAAAAAATTCTTACAAAATTAATCAATAAAAATTAAACAAGGAAGGCGTGATACCTGTTTGATCGGAAATTGACCGCTGATTACGAATCATGCAGTTTTTAGTGTAGTCTGAAGAATTGATTAAGAAAAATCGAAAAAGCTGATATTTATGAGGATTTTTATACTCTTAGCATGTATCCTTTGAGATATGGATAATAAGAATCGTTTATTCGTAATCAGCGGAAAATTTTCAATCAAATAGGTGTTTGTTACTCCATTAAATAAAAAAAAAAAAAATTCGACCTCCGCGGGTCAGAATCCTGGAAGTTAAAAAAAAA
>JABMBT010066164.1:0-11601 GCA_018906895.1 Odontocolon sp. PSUC_FEM 10030002
ATTTCGATGCTTTTGGACTTATAAAACGTTGAAATTTTTATAAGTCCTGAAAAGAAAAATTGTACGCCGCTCGATTTATCGAGTTGTTCTCGGCGTGCCACGCTATAAACTCGTGAATTTCCTGACCCTACTGATTAACATTTTCTCCTCAACGCCGAATGTACACAATTCTAAAAAAACCTGTAAACACATTATTTTTTCACAGGATAATTGGTACTTCTCGATTGATAAATATAATTGAAATGAAAGTATACACGAATTGTAGAAGCAACCGACTGAAAAGTAATGAGAATGCAGGGATTCATTGGCTCCCGCACATTATACTGGTATATTGCAATTTACCGAATAGCCTCGAATATGTTTTTGCCAGAGAATTTCCTAAGCCGTTTGTCGTTTCATGGGACTTAAATTCTGTCAGAAAAATGTCCCGTCCATCAAACGAGAGGATTATTGGAAACGCGCTCTTTGAAAATTACAAACTCTGTTATATTTCGTTGGTGTTCTGCATCGTTTGAACTCTCGGACCGATTGTTCCGGAGAGATACGATACAAGAGAAAAGGATGTGACGTGACCGAGGGAGCTTTTTCCGGTCACAAGTCCTATCAACATTTCGGTATATCGATGCCCTCGACAGACTAACGCCAAACCACATTCACCGCTTCAGTCGATGTTCTTCGCCCTTCCCAAAAATGCCCAAGCTCTTTTATCACGCCAACACTCTCTCGTGTTTGCTATACGTATATTGCAGCTGCTCCTACATTCTGGGTTGTACCGCCGAAGCGGATTTACGCTGTGCGGTTCCGTTGAATGATGCCAACAATTGTCGATCACCAGAAGCCGTAGTGAAATAGATAGGGACAGAAACAGAGATTCGTTAATCATGAATGAGCGGCAGCGTTCGAGCATTTGTGGCGATTTGAATCCACGGGCTGATGATTTCGAACCGAGAAATAATGAATAGTCAGTTCATGGACATGAAGATATTTTTATACCTTTTGTTTTTTTTCATATTTGTGCTAAAGTTTGCATCGTTTTAATACTTGCTCTATTCTCTTATATATACCTTGAAATATAGATTTCCGTTCAATTGTTTGAATCATATTTTGATTTATTTGATAAATCCGCAGTCATTCTAACTATTATTTCGTGATTTTCCAATAAATTTCTCTCCGAGTATATTGCGATGCAAGCGCAGTGACGATCGAGGTTTCAGCTTAATCAGCTCGATAATTTTGTGTTGAAAGCTTTGCCTCTTTTTTTTTTATTTCTTCATTCTCTCTATCTACTTCAGAGTAATGAGGGCGGGCGGTCACGGTAAACGTTTCGAATCGTATAATAAATTATTCGACGAGGCCGAATACTAGCACATAGGCATCGAGTCCCTTTGATTTTCCCTCTCTCTCTCTCTCTCTCTCTCTCTCTCTCTCTCTCTCTCTCTCTCTCTCTCTCTCTCTCTTTCTCGGGGCTACATATTTACGGGTCAGTCGTCTACAAAGCGAGCGGAAATTGGTTCCAATATCGATGCCAAAAATTTCCCGCAACCGTTTCAACGATTGATTTTCTTTTCTATGTAACCTGTATTATGTTTTAGGCTATACCTGATAAAGCTGATCGGAAATACGTGCATCCACGGTAATAAGTTATTACCGACTGTTATTACTTATAACAGTCTAATTTATAATGTATAAAAATGTTTCTAAATTATTTATAAGACAAGTAAAACGAATTAAAAAGAATGATTAATACCTCGATCATTTGGTTAGTGTTTAAAAAATTTCAAAAAATATTACTGTTTTTCGCAGTCATACATTACCGTGCAAGTTTTGCACAGTTTAAACCGTTAATTAGTAACGCAGCCCAGACGGTTCTCCGGTAAGAGTAGAAATTTAAGGCGCTCGTTATTTCAGACTCGAGCACGCGCTTTTCCTGCATCCTCATCCCTCCGTTCCCTCTTTTCGCCCGCCACACCAGCTCGTTCACTTAATTTTGCGCGTTCCCTTGCGCAATTACCCAACGGACTGTGATCGATGGAAATGCGTGTTTCCCGACCAACCACCGACCGAAGCCAAAGCTAACTTGTATTTCTAGACATTTGCAATTTCCTCGTCTGTTTCAGATACAAAATATCTCGTTGCTCCTGATGCCAACACGATTGTGAAGAAAATATCATGGATACCAGATGACGAAGTAAACCCCTTTAAGGTGAGTCACGTTCCATTCTCGATGTTTTTTTTTTCATGAATATTAAAACATACAAAAATAAATAACAGTGTTGGTAATAGACGCCTATTGAAATCGATATATTTGTCTCTCTCGTATTTATTTGTGAACTACGATCAAACATATAGTAAACTTGTTTCCATTCCAACGTATTCCTTCATAAAGGACGAATAAGGCTTCTGAAATCGACGAGTTCCATTTTTCTCATTCACGAGCGGTTGCGTAAACATATTTTATATTTCTGCAGTGGGTTAAATTAAGTCACTGCAGGTGCAGTAGCAAGGTGTGCGGTAGCGTGTCTCTCAATTTCCTTCATTGCAGGTGAAAAAGTAATCGAATATCGAGAGTCGTGGAATTACTTTCAATCAATTTTTCTTTGCCTTTTTTTTTTTCATACTCGATTTATTTTTACGTTCGAAAGGGTCGTCGGTTTCACTGCACCGGCAGTCATAACGCTTAACGAAGCCTCTGGTCAAGAGAGCGAACCCCTCTACCTACCCCTCGTCTACCTCTCGCCCTGTTCTGACAATCAGTTTGCGCCGAGTAAAAGGGTCACGATCCAATTGAATCGAGGAGGAGTGGTGAAAACGTTCGACCAGCATCAGCACCGAACTATCAGCAGCACTCGGTTCGTAGCTCGTCAGCTCAGTGAGTCCCGTTCGATCTGCGGGCCGAAAATAAAAATCGACAGGTCCGTCCGTTGCTCATCGCATTATCACGTTTTGAGAAAAAACGTCTACTTGCTATCATCACAGATTGTACAAAGTTTTACATTAAAAACATAATGGTCTGAGCATTGTATCCAAAAAGTTATCAATTAATCACGACTAGATTCATTCATTATTTCGACGATGTAATTGCACTTGCTATGAAAATTAGAGAACGGTATACCTAGTACGCAGGTGGATTATGCCGTGTTACGTGGAAAATGTGCCCGGTGATAATCCAACTGGAATTATGGAGAATTTTGTCTGTATGAATATATTCCTTCATCTGCAGCCTTAAGTGCAATCTACAATGCTTATATATTTGTGTTACGTGTATTTCTGTATGCACCTCTTTTGCAATCGATGTTGTACATTACAAATACAAGGTAGTAGTCCCAATACTCTCAATTCTTACATCCATATATCTGTTAATCGCAGGAGATTCCTTGAATACATTTAATGGACTATCGAGACTCGAACGATAATAGTTTAAGAGCTGCGAAAGTATTTCAGAATCAAAAAAAGGTTATAGGTAAGGTAAACGTATCTGGAGAGGTGTTCAAGTATTCGACTCGTGTGACCATTTGCGTTACTCACGTAACGCGCAGACTTTAACTGTTACTGGAAGTCTTATTGCCATATACGTATGAGCTGCACACGTTCGACTTTCGTTCTCAGTTGGTACGTATGTATTTTACACGCACACTGTAGTATGTATATATATCTATAGGTGATGCACTCTGCCTCTCTCTCTCTCTCTCTCTCTCTCTTCTGTTACATTTGCGCCATAGGGAGCTCAACTCATCTGGTTCGACCGGAAAGTGCGAGAACTCGCCTTCTCGTTCGTGTGTGGCACTGACAGGCCACCTTATGGTCCGCGCAGTCGTAAGGACCGTTTTTAAGAGTGGAAGTAAAGTAGAGTTCCCTCAACCACCCCGCCAGCTCAACCCCGTATAAAAATCACATAAAACGTATAGCCCAACCCCCCTGACTCAAGAACCGAAGGAAAACGAGAGAAAGATCTCCTTTTAACTTGTTGCCCTAGATATCCCAAGGGATGGATGTCGATATATGTGGTACTAAATGCAAGTACACTTCTCGAACATAGAAGTATATTTATATAGATTATCACTTATCTATGTTCAATTGTTCTGAATACCCTACTATTTGACGTAGCTTATTATTTTTGATATTACTTATTCTATTTGAATGTCCATCGCTAATTTTAATCGGTGTTCCAGATACATTATTACAGTACATAATAGGAATACATATTTATCGAGCAAAAAGCATGAATATAAAATACATCGTTAATTACTTGCTCTGGGCACAATGATATTCATACTAAAAATTAGCAACGTAAGCCGAGAATGCGCGTATACTTCGTGTCATTCGCATAAAGTACTTTTAACGGTCGCTAGATAAAGCAGTGCGAGGTTTCATAATTTATTAAATTTCAGTAGAAGGAGCAGCGGTAGAGATTTGTACACATTGCATCATTACCGTTTCCTCCTCATATATTTTTCTATTCATTATAGCTATCACTCTCTTCATTTATATTATTTTTTGCCATTTCTTTCTGAACTTTGTATGTTTGGGCGGTATGGAATATGAAAAGAGCGAGATATAGTATGTGCTGCTATGGGGTTGACTCGACTGCTGCTGCTGATTGTACGAAAAAACATCGTGTCTATGAAAATGTAATCAGACTTATGGATTCGGCGTGAATGAAACGCGAAACCTCAGGGACAGGTCAAGTGAGGCGAAAGAGACAATAGATTAATGGACCGCTGAGTTGTACAAGGTAGCTGGTGAAGGTATAAAAACCCGAGCACGAAATGTTCGATATGCAGTTTTACTGCGTTCTACACTGTAACTAGTACATAGCCAATGATTTCAAAGCCTCGTTTCTCTATTCCCTCAGGGTTTTTTTTAACATCTACCATTCGCTCATGCTTGGCAGCAGTATTTGCTAGTTTCCTTTTTTTATCTATCTCTTTCATTCGAATTTTCATCGATCTGTAGATTCCCATTCGAAAAAATGCACGTCCCCGACTTAGTTAAAGACTACGCGTTTTTTTTATGTTCAACCATTCGCTCCCGTTCGATCCCCGATGAAACGGTGAATTCGAATGAGGTCCAGGATTATGAATGCTCGCACCCTCGAACGCGTCGTATAGTATTACGGCTGCGTATAATCGCGATATGGTTCAAAGTTGGTAACACGAATAGAATACTGCACACGTTAGGTTCAGGTGGATATTGGATGTGCTGCAGAGGATCGTATCGGCGGAATAGGCGACCGAGAGGTAGGTGGTAAAAAAATTTCGCATCCCCAGCAATGGACGCTCCCATTTTTTTCAACGATCTCCGAGCTTTCGGTTCTTTACGCGTTCCGCTCCTTTTACATACCTGTACGTACATGTACATGTATATAAAAACTTATTTAGGAACTACTTTTGGCAATATTCCAAAAGAAAAACGACCGTGGGATATGGTTGGATGATTTTCACAGAATAACCACCAATGGGTTTTTCGGTTAGGATATGTATATGGACTGTATTGATTTTTCATTTCGAATTCGATGATTTAACCCAATTTTTTAACAGATACAGAGGATGGCGCATTGTTGGTGAGAAACATTTTATTCGCTTTTGCATATTCGGTGTTACATTCTCAGATAAATTATATTGAAATCGAGAAAATGCAATTTAATTAAAAGAGCAACTTGGATAGTTGCGATAATGCAGATGTTATGTAGAACGTAGAGCTATGCATATACGTATACCTAACGCTTGGGGTATACGTCATAATTGAAATTCTAATCTGAGCGTTCGAATTACTACGTGGCGATGACAGATTCCTCTGGGTTACCGGTATAGTACATAGCTGTACGTTGCTAGTAGTAGTTGGACCGAAGCACAAGCACAGCTGCTGCTGGTCGAAGGGAGAATAGTCGAGCGTCGAATTCCCAGCCAACGGCTCTCTCGCGCACCAGGGCAATCCTGGATCTCTCTGGCAATCCTCCAGCCGCTCAACGATAACGGAAGAATACTTTAGGTAGTACTCCGGAACTCTAGAACGGGTCTCTCTTATTCAGCTCGGCATAACAACGAAAGAGAAAGAGCTACAAAGATAGCAAAAACATAGAATCCCAGAGTAGCTAGGAATTTGTGAATTCTGACGACTGAATATTTCACAACCGAATCGGATGTGTCGGAACGAGTGGCTCCCACGACGACATTAATACGTGGAGTGAGAATGAAACTTCACCACGATTTTTTTTTTTTAGTCGTACTAAACGAGCGAAAATACTGTGACAAAAAATATTCTCTGGTTCAGAAATATAGGAGAAGATACACAATGGTACATTCTGTTTAAGAGAAATATATTGCCAGAATGTCGACGACACTTCCGGATTGATGCATCTAATACAAAAAGCATTTCACATGTTCTACCGAGCGTGTATAACTTTGAGGCCCGGAACTGTGTGTTCTATACACGCTCGAAAAGAAGTAAAAAGATAACGCAAATGGAGCACCCGTTCCAGAGTGGAACACAAATTCAAATTTCACGTTGCGGCGCCCACGGTTGACTTCCGGCAGAGCAAGTTATAGATAGAAGAAATAGAGAGATTCGTGCCGTAATGGGAACGTGCGTTATGGAAACAGCAGGAAGGAATCAGGCATTGGTGGTTCCCCTCGCACTCCTTCGTAGTTTTCAAAGTATAATATTGTAAAAATATCGCACCAAGTCCCGTTGACAAAGTCATGAATAATGTATCGCTGACGTTGGCGAAAGGGAGAATGGAAAGGACGTGAAACAGGCATACCTATACGTATATATATACATATGTAATACGTATGTATATATTGTGTATGTAATGTCGCAAACTGAAGAATATAGTTGGAGAAGATAAAACGTGGTGAATGAACGAAAAAAAGGAAAACCGACTATGGTGGCAGCATCTAGATTCTTTGGTGCAGTCACCGGAGTCGTAGCCTAGATGGGTGAAGTGGAAGTGTCGCGACGAGAATTCTCTTTTATTCCGTCCTCCTATTATTTTCCTTCCTCACCCTTTTTTTATCAGTCGCCTTTCTCCACCGTATCCACAGGGATAGGCGTTGTAAAAAGCTGCTAAAATTGAGAAAAAAAAAGAATGAAATTTAAAAAAGTGTGCTTCGAGGAACTGCAGAAACAAAAAAGGCGACTGGAGGCAAAGGGTGGCAAAAGGGTCTAGGGATACGAGAAAAATTATCGGTAACCGCGCATCAGTGAATGCGCTATGATGGTGCTTCAAGTTCAATCGCCTCTCGAATCCTTTATTCGTATCTGTAGATTCCCGATCCACCGCTCTCTTACAGGTACGTCTTCCACCTCCCATTCTTTTACGTGGGTAGAACGAGCTTTCATTGGAAAATATCCATAGGAAAGAAAATCTAGAGCTGGAAAGAACGAGGTTAAACTGCTGAGCTATTGAAATGATTTGTCGTTGATGTCATTCTCGTCGTTGCACAACGAGAAGTATATTATCCACAGGTGCTCGATCGCAAGGGAAAATGTTATCGAACCTTTGTTTCTCAACATTATATTTGTTGAAAATAGTCGACGTACTTTCATTAGATTCTATTCGTAGGTTAATTATCTCAATTTCCTGCATGTACGTCGTAGAAATAGGGGAGAGTGGGGCAAAATGGGCCGCTGGGGCAAAACGGGCCATCGCCTTAAATACAAATAACGGGGTAAAAATCCCGTCCATCCGATCTTGCCCTGCATTTTGGTATTGCTCGGATATACACTTTTTGCGCAATGGTCCGTTTTGCCCCCGCGGCACATTTTGCCCCACTCTCCCCTAGTTAATTATGTTTTCGTTCCACGACTGCAGTAAATTGCAATTAAAATAATCCTACCCAATGATTACGCAGCATCATATTTAATTATATGTAATCCCACAAGCGAATAATGGATCTTGGACGGTCGTTTGTGAGTTGTTTAAAAATATATATTTTTCTCTACCTCTGTATTTGACTCTGGCAGAATTTTGCGAGACGAATGCCTCTCGGTTCCCCGACGGACTCCTGTTCCTGACGCCGCACTATGAATTCACTTTGCCCAGCACGCTGGCCCAGCGCAGTGTGTGCGCTTTTACATGTTTCCTGACGGAATTAAAACGTTTGAAGCGAGTAAACGAAGGATGCATGTAATATGAGTAATGCGGTTATTATGATGCCTGAGCACAACCGAAATCTTCTACGTGAAATCATGTAATATGTATATTCTCGTACGCCTCTGGGACTTGACGGTGACGAGGCTGCTCGATAACAACGAGAGCTCGAAGAACCGCCGAGCTCAGTCGTTGTCCTCATCATCGTCGTCGGCGTCGTCGTCTCGTTTTCTCTCGGTACCTGCAAGCACGGTAATTGTGTCCCCGAGCGCCGTCGAGACTTAATGCGTAATTTTATTCCAACATCATAAGCTTGTTCGAGATTTTGAGTTTCACTGCCGCATGACACTGACGACTATTTGAGTTGGTGGATGTAAATACCGAGGAAAGACATGTATTCCACATGCATAGATTAATTAAATTTTGTATTTATTTACAACGATTCAGTCTCATAATTGTTCATCGTTATCATTATTTTCTTGAATAATTTTAGCAACGATTTATAACATCTGCAACAGTACTAACGTCAAAAATCAGAAAATAGAATCAGTAGAATTTTTATTACAGATGACACCCGTTTGACGTATCAACAGATTATAATAAATTCCCAGAGTTGATCTCCTACTAATTTAACAATGCCAATTACACGCCGATTATTCAAATTTACTTTGAAATCACCATGTTATTCGGTCTTCGCTATAACCGTAGTATGAACTGTGCCAGCAAATTAAATTTTGTTCCATCTCGTAAACGGAACAAACGTCCCGAGCTTCAAGCATGAATATAATGTATGCAGCAGACTCATCTCTCCCAACACCATCTTCTTCCGACTTTCACCTAAAAGATGTACCGAAAATATGCAAATCTATTTTTGTCAAAGTTCGGATTATTTGATAAAAAAAAATTGAAATCTTGGTAAGGTGCAGAAGTCCAGGAAAAGCAGATTCGAGTCTTAACGAAGAAACCTTGCTAAGTTGGAATGCCTGGTCTTTTTCGGGCTCGCTTTTATAATGGAACTACCTCTCTTTGATTTACTCGTTCTCCACGTTTTTCCATTACGATATTAAAAGCGATCCTCGTTTCCTGCAGCTTCTTCTTCTTCTATTTTTCCTTAACCACATTTTCTCTTCCTGTCTTCTCTTTCATTCTTTTCGTCTCTATTTCCCTACTTGCCCCTAGCGGCTCACTACTGTTGATTCCTTTTCGTTCTGGCACGAAACAGCCTCGGAGTCTCGGTCCCCAGGAATTTTAGAGTCCAGGTCAGAGTTCTGCGCGATTCGTTTCAAGAGTGTCCCGGCCGCAGCATCTCTTCGATAGCTTTTTTAGCTCTCCAGTGGGCGCGGTTACATAAATATATAAATGTGCTGCCACTTTAATCTAATCAGCTTTTCCGAAGATACGTTGGCTGGTCGATACTCTTCTATGTTTCATTGTTCTTTTTTCGACCATTCTCTCTCTTCTATCCATTCGCTGTTGGCAAAGACGAGGTCGTCCTTTATATATATCGCAAAAGCTTTCGGCCGGGGAGAGTAGTATTAAAGTACGCACATAGCTAGATGGGACGAGTTACAACTACCCTCTTAAGAGTTCTGGGCAGGAGTGGAGGGGGGAGGGTGGGGGAGGGGTGCAACCCCTCGTGCTTGCGACGCACAGGTCGATACATCGAGGATCACATTTGTCACGTGAAATGCCGTAAGTCAGTCGTTAATGGCCGACTCAGCTCCTTCTTCTTCTTGTGCAGACGGGAAAACCAGGCGAGGAATTTTCTAAAAGACTCGCTCTTTCCCTTTCTCCTCTTTAGCCTGTTCTTCTTTTTCTTCTACCCTCTCTTTGGTAGACGGGACATTATTTCTCGAGTCTCGTTTTTCCTGCTGTTCTCTCCGATCGCAATTCACCTTTAAGAATTATATGTACTTTTACCATAATGGAATGGAGACAAAGTATCGAAATTACATGCTCGAAAACGTTTGTGTATAAAGTAGTTCTCGACAGTTCTTGATAGGTTTTCCGATTGCACGAGAGATTCCTAATAGTCTCCGCTGATCCAGTAATATTTCCAGCGATTTACTCCCATAACTTTACCATGGAGTCCTGTTATATCTACCTGAGAATATAACTCGTTTGTCCTATGGAGTGATATTACGTACGTTCGTACTAGAGAGAGATACCTTAAATTTATATATAAGAGAAAAGCTCTCCTATGAATAATATTACAATTCCACATGATAAAGAGTTACAGTCGAATTACTTTCATAGGCATAATATAAGTCGTCAGAAACAGAATAGACCGAATGATGATGTTTAAGTGTCAGTTGAATAGTCAAAGGTGTATAGTGAATTCAGCGAGACACTGTTTTACTTATTAATTAATTAATTCTGGAATTTTTGTAATCAATTTACTTGAAAATTGTTAGCAAATGAGTTTTGGCACAAAAGTCGTGATGATATGCGGTTTCTATTTCCGGATGAGTGTCGTAAGACGACTGTCGCGTGAGGAACGAAGCTTAGCGAGAAAGTTATAAAAATTCATGAAGGTACGCGCTTACCAAAAACTATTCTAACGCGGTAGATTCTCGTGGCGTGCACGCAACGTCCGTGAATCACAGAAATAGATGGCTTTTTGGGTATGTAGAATGCTGTACGTTCTCGGGCCATTCATGAATTTTCATTGGTCAGCCCTCCGGCGTTGGCATTGCGCTCAACGACCAAAAATTCTCTGGAACCAGAATTCGCTACCTCGTTTTCTCTAACATATTGCAGCATATGTGTGACGTGTTTGAATTCTATTATTCTTTAAATTGCCCAATACACAAACGACGAATTAATACTTCAGTTCATTTGCACTATGAAATTGAATTTATAGATGAGGAAGTAATATAGTAGGCAAATTACAAATCAACGAAAAAGCGTTCGCCTGGTGAACCTGGAAACGCAGCGTTGCCCAGCGGAAAATCGCTATTGGGTGACGATGCGTTCTAACACCCTGGCTAATTACTTAATCGATTTAATCGTTGATGCAGATCCTCATAGAAAATTAGCAGATAATTATAGCGTTCGTGCATCTATATAATCTGGAATGACGGGTATTTGAACGTTGTAATGAATTGATGAGCGATGGATTCCAATTAAAAAAATTTCCATTTTAACCTTTCCTGTTGATGGCAAGTCATAACGACAGGTAGATAGGATTATCGTATAACGTCAATCGAGTAATCAATTTGGTTTCTTAATTCCTCATTGAATTTGGAAGCATTTCTGCAATCTGTATGATAACAAGAGAAAATTGAAGAATATACAAATCTATATCGCGAGATAAGCAAAGTGACTAATTCCACTATACGCAGGACGGTGTATGGAATTTTATGTAGCTTGTACGATGACGATACGTACAAGCTATATACTACTTTTATTTCATTTTATATCTATCACACGGGTTCAGAGCTCGTGACAGGGAGCAGCGTTTTATTTCGATACACGTCGTTGACGTCGTTCTCGACATTGTCGTAAAA
>JABMBT010066165.1:0-19815 GCA_018906895.1 Odontocolon sp. PSUC_FEM 10030002
TATATATCTATACACATAGTATACTATATAGATGTAGGAGCGAGAAGAGTGGGTGAAGAGACGTACTGCTTGTTACGCGAGCGGCAGGACCTTTGCAAAAGCTTTGTCTTCGCGCTTTATCGTACGACGATGTCGCGACAATGAGAACAATACCGGCATTACAGCGACTACCGGGAATAGAATAGCCTTCTGTCTCCGAGGAGGCAGGAAGGACGTAGCACAAAAATACCGAACGAACAATAGATTTATAATTAGAAGCCTGTTCTCCACGCGCCTTCTTCTCGTATCAGTGTGGACTTAAGATCGCAACGGTGTCTTCTCTCCTCTCATCAACGTCGCTTCTTAAACACCAACCGCTAGGATAATGACGTTATCGTGAAATGACAACAAAACGAATTTAGTTTCGTTGTCAGACTGGGGACGTTCTCTCAAATTTAAAGAGAGTATTTGGAAATACTCGTACATAGACAACGATTTGATACACAGTGAATTATCCTATACAATGACAGGTAGATATTATACCATATTGACCATATAGGAATTGTACGGAGATTTTGAAAATAATCCATAATTCCACGATTTCATCAATCGATATTTGATCCTCATTTCACTGCGTAGAACGTTTGAAATCGGTAATAAGCTCGTACACTATAATCCTGTCTGTAATTCGATCGGATTACTCTAACGTGGCAAGGGGTGAAAGCGTTCTAGTTGGATGTATTCCCGAAAGCATCTTTATCCGATCGATCGAACAAACGTGATAAATTATGTATGTGGAAGATACACGTAGGAGAGTGCGTGCTGAAATTGGGTACGGTGGGTGGATTCTGGCTGACGGGTATTCCAACATATATATACATATGTATAGCTACTAGGAAGTCCCGTGGATGGTCGTGGCTGGTGGAATCCCTCGAACGTTGGACAACAATCGACAAAAACTGACAGCGAAGCGATCGGCCATTGTAGTACACCGAGTGTAGACAGTAAACAGGCATTGTTAGGTACAACACATTGTTGGCCAGGCGTTCGATTCCTTTTGCGGCATAGCGACCGTGTTGGTAGTCGCCGCATAGCATCGAACCTCTCCCGCTCTTTCAGAGTTTCGATGCAACGGGATGCGCATCGAAGCGATCCTAGCGGTGAAAGTACGAGGTACACACACAGTCAACCTTGTGGCGATGACGAAGATAGCAAAGCGAGAGAAACCACCAACTGCGACAACGAAACATAGATAGTTATAGTTTATGGCCAACTTTCTTCCGCCATCTATGGATGAGAACGGAAAAGCTCAGCGTAAACTCCCGAGGAAACGCACTTGCGCGTATTGCCCGGCGCTTTTTTACTTTCTTTCTTTCTCTTTCTCTTTCTCTCTCTCTCTCTCTCTCTCTATGCAAGGGCTCTCGTCCTTTGACCCGAATAATAACTCCGGTGCTCTCCCTTTTATCCTTTCACAAAGCGCTGCAGAGCGCGCGACAGCTCGACGGAAAAAGCGTCGACGCTTGCCATTGAAGAATATTTTTCTGAGGACGGCAACGGACTAACTCCGGTGGGTGGGCAGAGGCGGGCGTTTCCAGAGAAGAAAAACTTGCGATTCTCTCGTATATATAAACGAAGGACAGAGAAAGAAGGGCATACGTTTGTGTAATGTGTCGGGGAGGGGGAGGATGGGGAGATACATTTTTTTCCGCCAATGTATTATACCTGACTCTTTCCTTTCGGTCTCTTGTCCCTGGACAATTATTTTTTTTAATTACAACGGTCGTTAAATATGTATCGTCGTATATCGTTTAATACAGAGACTCGTCTCTCCCTCTGTATGAAATTCCTTTGAGTCTCCCTGGCTCATGGCGTTTTATATAGACATTTACACGAATGAAAAGAAAAACTCGCACCCAGACCTTACAGAAACATTTACAGGTGTGACAATGACATCGCGAAGACGTTAAATACGTGACTCGAATTCATCGACATCCTGTTTACCTTTCTCCTATTCGTATCCACAAATTTATTATAATCCAGGAAACATTTTTTTTATTGTTCCTATGCGTCTACAAATTTATGCATTCTTTTATAAAATTCTTAAAACATAATTGTTTGTGTCGTCAGTAACGCTAGAAAATACGATAAACAGGTGTTTTCACTCATTTTTCAAATCGACTCGTTCTCGACTTAATTTATCTTCAATAACCTCGTGTCATTGGAAAAACGAGGTGACACTTGTGCTATGCTCTTTTCAGTGCAAACATTGCGAAATAATGACACGACGTGTTCACCACATCGGGCTTTGTTGAAAACGTTCCCTTTGTTTACGTTACTTTATTTATTTATTTTTCTTTTAGTTTGGTTCAATGCATTTTATATAACAACAAACTGTAGTAGTTTCTATAATTTTCAGAATCTGAGCACTGATTTTGTTCGAGATGCTCGAGGAACTTCCCTTTTTGAAAAACCCCAAAACTTAATCAGAGTTTGCGTATCTCTCACCGTTCTCGAGATATTTCAAAATTTTGGGAATTTTTGATAATTTTCAAAATCTGAGCACTGATTTCGTTCGAGATGCTTAAAGATCTATAATCTTTATAATTCAATGATTTTGGCGAGTCGTCAATGGCAAAGTGCATTAATATTGAAACGATTGTGTCGAAATATCGTTGGTTCGTGTATACAGTGCAACTAAAATATACAATGGAATGAGAGAATTGATCGGTTGTCATCGGATCGCACGCCGAGTGTACACGACGCATAGAATCGACGAGGGGACTGTTGATGTGCTATTACGCGGGACGACTGTACTCTCTATGAGGCGCACGATGTCCGGGTCACATCGATTTCTTCGTCTGTATTTCTCCTATTTAACATAGCACGAAAGTACAATGGACACTGGTCGGAAACCCGTGAGACCCTTTTCGCATTCACTTGGACACTTCGCCAACGAAAAAAAAATGGAATTCCCATAAAAATAACGTAGAATCAAAACATTTTAGAGAACTAATCGTGTTTGACGTTGGCGGAAAGAACAGACCGAATAACCATTCGTTATAGAGTGGACAATGGAAAGGACAATGGGAAGTGCTGGTTCGGTAGGCGAGGAACGAACGAAACGAATGGCCACGCTTATGATCTATTATGGGAAAACGGAAACGTATGTTTTACCCTGATTTCCCCCGTTTAGTGGCATTTAGTTCGCTCCACTGACTCGCATCGTGTTTATTTTTATCAGTGGCGCCCTCAGCATCCAACTCGTCGGTACTTCCTGTCTCGGTCTTGTTTCTTTCTCTCGTATAGATCTATGGCATTCCAAGCTCAACTGTAACATTTATCATCCTGCAATTCTCTCAGGGGTAGACATACACACAGAACGGTTCTACTATGTATAAATGTTAACGCGGACGTTAACATACCATTATCCAACTTTTATACGACGTTGGAATCGGTATTAAGGTTTGCATCAAGAATATAACCATTTTTTATACGACCCAAGGCATCTATATAAATATACACATTTGGAGATTTTGGCGGGAAATCTGAAAAACGTAACTTTAATTATAATGTGGTATTGTGTTAAAGCAGAACGAGAAGTTTAATAAGCAATCGCAAAGTATTGTTGAGAAATATCGTATGCGATTTTAAGCTGGTATTATACATATAGGTATATGTATAGCGTACCGCCTACCTACAGTTTGACGGATGAAAGAGCAGAGTGTCGTATAACGCGATTATTGGCGTACACCTGGTATACTTGGATGTACATCGGTGTATTCAAAGTCTAGAACGTCCAACAATAGGACGAAACCGAGGCCTGACATTATTTTCCCTGTATCAATGGCGTGAAAAATAGTGCCTTGTACACAGCGAGGGGACAAAAGGTTAATGGCTCTCGCTACAAATACGTCGTTTGCTACCAACAGTGGCATAGCGGGCAGCTTATTTTGTACCAGGCACACGGTCGAGCTCACATGCAGCGTTAAAACCATCGGTTTGAATTTCTCTTTTGTCCATAACAATCGAAAGACCAATTGTTATGAAATTTCGTGGGAATACTCAACAATAATCAACAACTAGGGATTGTAATATTATTTATTGTACTGTTCTCATGTTTCTCGAATTAGGTTGAAACTTGAAACTGTATCATATTTAATGTGTTTAAAAAAATCAACATTTCATCTATCTTTAATAATATTTTTTTTATGCAAGTTAGAGGCTTTAATGATGATGTGCAGTGGAATGGAATCCAATCTCTGGGTGATCCATTTTATAAGTATATATGGCATATACAAAGTTGACTGAGCGATGTAAATGGGCGAGGCAGTCAAGTTAGGTTACACAATGCTTGTGGCTAACGTGTAGATTTCCGATTAGGTGCCCACTTCGATTAAAGTCCATATGTTTGCTCTCGCAGCATCCGCACCCGTGGACCATACACGTAATATGCGCGACACGGTGAGGCGTGGGTGTGGATCGTTACTGCCCGAATCCAAAGTCAATCGTATACCAGCGACCTATCGAGAGATCTCTTCGTGTCTTTCATCTTCGTCCTGATGTGGACCCGTAAAGTTTTTCATCCCAGCTGCGCCAGAAGTATGCACCAAATGCATCATATTATGTTTATACCCTTCTAAAAAGTTGATGCCACGATATTATATCGAAATTCTTGAAATGTGATATTTGATTCTTGTCGTTTTATTCCTGCTGTGATTGGGTGGTTTGCGGTTTGGAGATGTCTCGAAATCATAAAAAAATTTCAGTACTTTGGATTTTTAACATAGGTGCCTTCACAATTCAGGAAAAACGATATGTTATTCGTAATCAGCGGCAGAATCCTTGAAAAGTAAATTTTTTTTTTCAACTTTCCAAGATTTCAACCTCTTGGGGGGCAAAAATTTTGTTTCGAATTTTTCAAAGTGATTGGGGTGTTTTCGATCTGAAATTTTCTGCTGATTACGAATAACATAGGGATTTTCCCGAAATCCGAAGGGATAACAATCAAAAAAAGATGAAAAAAATGTAGCATTGGCTAATCCTTCAAAGATATAAATAGGTATACTTATTGATATAAGATCCCAAATGTACGTATGTGTTCAAATTTTGTATCGTTAGATCTTTGATCTAATATGATGCCAATCTTTTCCAACTGCCAGTACCACTCAGGATTATAAATATTTCCTAAGAATAACTAAGTCTCATTCCCTCGGAGCGTATTGGAGTATCACAAACAGAATTACGAACTATACGTTCAAAATGCCTGTGTTCAAAAAGTACAATGAACCAAACGCTTCATTGGAGTCGCATCCGGTGTACAATTATAGCTCTGCGCATAGATCCACATTCACTGATGGGCTTATGTAGTTGAATGCCAAGTTAAGTTGCCTACTTTGATGAATTCGCTAAGGTCATCGATTGCGAAACAGCGACAAAAAAAAATAGAAATGTCCTGCGACATCATAAATCTTATTTCAGGCCACACTACGCTGCGCTCTTGATTGTTCGATGGTCCATTGAAAAAAAAGGGAAGCTTTCGAAAAATATAGATGCACGGTGCGGAGCCCTTATTGTTCGTTCGAAAAACAAGGTTTGGACGACGAACCGGAGAGTGGCCCGCCCGGTTAGAGTCAACCGCGCGCTCATCCACCCTTCCGCTCCCTTTCCATCCATTACCAAGTACTTGGGCTCAACCCTCCTCTCTCTCTTACCACAGAGGTGAGCAGCGGATCCAGTATTTCATGGCTGGCGGGATATATCGCTAGCTACGTTAACATAGTCATATGCCTCGCGGGGTTTGCGCTAATGGAGTTTCGAGTCACTCGCTGCCACGTGCCCGAGTGGTTATGATTTTCACTAGAAATGTCCTGAGAGAGAATCAAGTAGCCTTAACGGTACTCGTCTCTCTTTCTCAAGGGTAGTTGTTTTTTTCACCACCAAAAACAAACGACCTCAGTCGGAAACTGAATGCTCCATTTCATGCAACATTAATTAATCTCACATTGTCATTTATGCAAAACCCAGCACAACGTAATTTCAGCTCAAAACACTAAGTTAGGTTTCACTGTCATATCCCAACATACTTATATACATTGCATTTTCAAATAGCACACTATGTACACTTCGGTAGCAGTTCTTTTTTTAGTGACGTAAGTTCTCGACAATTCATCGTACCATACACTGACTTAGAAAATAGGTGTTTGCATATTGTATGCCGTTCGGTTGAGTCGGATGTGTCGCATGTGGCAGGGCCAGTATTTGTTCAGGCCCGAATGGCAAATACAATTCTCAGACGTATAGACGTAGGTGCTGGAATACCAGCCCTATGGTGGATGGCCCATACGCGTGCTGGGTTCTTCGATACAGACGCATCTACCATTGCATATACATATAAAGTATACATATAAAGTTACCCACACATTTCTATATGCACGTATGTACAGGCAAGTATCACGACTGATTCACACACTAACTAAGGCTCGCACAGTTTGGGGCATGCACGCGACATCATCCATACATATCCTACGAGCGAACACATATGCTTCAACGTATGGCGAAACGGGGCTGGAAGAAGGAAGAGCGAGGCAGTGTAGCAATACCCCAAACCCTCGGTTCGTGGCAAAACTCGCCTAAACTTGGTGGTGGCTGGGATCTATATGCTACTCTCTACTCGTTCATTTCCATACATGCCAGTAGCACACTCTTCGTCTGAATATTCAAAAGCCTCGAGTCCTCGCATTTGGTAACGTTGTCGTATTATTATATGTAGTACCAGCGGCAGCGACAGTAGACACGTACTCCGCATCGCGAACCTTACTGTGAACGAACCCCCAAGTTGCCTTCGCAACCGCAACAACAAAGCTTTCTGAAAAAAAAAGGAAAGTGTATTCATTTTCGTCTGGCATCGTTGAAATTTCGATTCGTGCAATTGTAGCATTTCATCAGGACTGTTTAGTTTCTTTGCTTTTATTTAAATTAAGCGAACTAACGTACCTCTTCAAAGTGTGTTTTAGTGACGGCGCTTCTTCTTCTTCATTTGATGTTCATCGGATATTACAGACCATTCGATCGAAACCATCCAATTTTTCGTGGTACAGCTTTAAAAGGAGACATCTTATTAATATTTATCATATTGTGCTAGGCAACATTAGGATATACCTGATTTCGATTATTACATGTTCATAAAGTATGTGTCGTGAATAATGGGGTCGCGTGAGCCCAGCTTGACACAAGGTAGGACAATAAATTGTGCGTAATACACGCGAGGGAATATAAGAGTGGTTAAGTAGAGCGCGATGGGACTACTATCGGTTATAAATTAAGGTCGTAAAGATGTCCATAGTCTTGTAGAAAACGGGGTGAAAATGGGCCTGACTCGTACCTATAACCCTGCAGGTTCGGCGTGACACGTATTCTTTTGTTACCTCGAATTTATAGCTTCCCGCGAATTTTCCCCATGCGTTCGACTTTCTGGCGCTACATTGCGATCTTCATCCGGAATGTCTGTACGTACGCCCAACAATGTCACGGGTTTCGGCAATAAATAAAGCCATACCGTTAGGCGTTTCCGACGCGAGTTACACGAATCATCTGTATAAAGAAAGTCAATTTCTTAGTTACATTTCTATACGTCAACCGTGGATTGGCGTGTTTATCGAAACTTTTTTCTCCATGGACCGCTCTATGAAATTTTTTACATCCAAGATGCGACAGTGATTCATATGGAAAATGGTTAATACATCGTGAATAATAATACATATGCATCAAGTTATAAAATTCAGAAGGGCGTAACCCACATTATTTAGTACGGGCGTTACACCCTTCGAAATTTTAACTCTTTAACGGTTTCTGGGTCTTCCCACCCACCATCCTGCCTAAAAATTGTGACCCCAGCTAGAGAAGTTTCAAATGACAGAACCGACAAATTCGCGACGACGAGTGTTTTTTCTACTATAAAAAGCTCTATGAGTCAAATGAAAAGGTACAGCTCGAAATCGAGCCGATATTTATGTAGCAAAATGATTTTGCTCCTAGTGAAAGTCTCGCCCGCTGCTTGCTGCTGCTGCTTCTTCTTTTCAAAAGACAAACAAGTAAAAAAAATTCTGGGGTGAGAGAAGCGTATTATGAAAACGACAAAGGGGGAAAGCCCTATTGAAAGTAGTCCAGTTCTCTGTTCACAAGGGGGGTTGTTGCCGCTTTAGGAGGGGCGAGTGTGAGGGAAAATATGGTTTGTGACGCTGCTACTCGATGCCGCGATGATGATAGCGATGGTGAGGCGCGATGATGTTCTGGTGGTAGTGTTGCTTTCGATGGCGGTGGTGGTGACGAAGCCGCTGTTGGGGATGCACAATGCCCCGTTTAAATTAAATTTAAAGTGTTATCCCCTTGCGGCATATAGGTAGGCATTGTATTGTGGACGGTCTGAACATCGCCTGAGAATTCGAAAGGGAGATCCTTAAAGCTCCCTATCAAAAATCTACGGCCTTGATGCCCGCGGATCATCCGTCTATCTGAAAGAGTAGAGCAGACAGTTCGGTTACATTCAACATATTGCCTGGATAAATTGATTGCGAAGGGTCTGATGAGTAAAAAAAATCAACCTACGACGTAACGATTTTACTAAGAAATTTAAATGGTTGTGACGTGTGTAGCGATTGGGCACGTGCGAAGTGAGAAACGAGCTAGTTCTTGGAAGTGTGGTCTGAAGAAACGATGATCGGAAGGAGACCGAGAGTGGAACGGAGGAAGGAAGAAATCGAGGGAGGATTGACCGGGGAAAGGAGGAACCGAGTAATACCAAGAGTCCAAACAACGTAATGCTGTGTGTGCGTAAAGTAGGAGGAGGGTGAGAAAGGAGGCAAAGAAGGCGGGCGTTATTGGCAAAGAGGGAGTGACGGTGATTCGGGAGGGAAGAGGACCAAGAGCGGTGAAACCAAGTAGTGGGGGGTTGGTACATGGCTAGGGGGTGCCAAGAGGAGGGGATGAAACCTGGAAGTGGGATGTAGCGGAGAAACGGATCGGAAACGGAAGGGGTGCTTCGATACGAAAGGGAGTGTACTTCGGTACGCGCATTTTAACGACATTTTCACTTTATACTTACAACTTTAGCTGTGAAAATAATACCACGGGGAGGGTCGATGCGCGCGCTTCCATATTTTAGAACTTGGATGCCAAACGCGTATGATTGTTCAACTTACAAATGCGTCAATCGCTACGCTTTGGCTTCTAAAGTTTCATCCAATTAATCCGTTGGAACTTTGACGGTGTCATGACGTTCGAAAGTGTAACTGCACGAAGACTGAATTCACAGCACGTCTTGTTGGCAACTCACTAGAAACATTTTCTTCTTTTCAAACAGTTTTCAACCCTAGAAACGTGCCGACCAATTCTGCACATATCACACTCACTTCTGTGTGTGATCTGTTTAGGATGATGACAAAACGAAGCGGTTAGACACAATAGAGCATTAAAGTAAACAGATTGTAGAGCACTCAGTCAGACACAGTTCTCGGTGTCGAAGGCTCGTGAATCACGGATACTCGACGCTACAATTGAAACGGAGATGATATTTACTAATAGGGTGGAATTCCGTTATGTACACAGATGCGTGATGCAGGATCCGCGCTTTCTCCCCAACGTTTCACCTAAACCACGAGTGGCTCTGTTATTATCGCTGCAACACAAACTGAAACCCTGAATGGAACATATGGCGAAGATACATTTGAACGAAGTAATAAGTGCGTTTGCTACATCTTGAGCATACAGCTATTCAAAGAATCATCGCATCTTTCCTGTCTTCGGCGTTACGTTGTCTCTTTATCATCCAACAATTGTAACGTATTAAATTAACAATGCAACGAGCAATTGACACAAGTGGTGTGTTATACTGCAGAACGAGCTGGGCTGCTTTATCCACGGCAACACGTTTCCAACGCCTATTTCTAAGGACGCGACACGAACGCCACACGAGGTACACGAGCTCGAGAACGATGCATTATGAGGTCAGTGCACTTTATTAAAGGCATCGTTATTGCCGCAGGTGCAACGAGTCTTTGTTCGATGGTATAACGCGTTAACGCGTTACCTGCTGCGGGCAACGAGCGTGTTTACTCACAACCAACGACAAACACCTGTATATGGCATCGTACAGATTCGAGTCCCGTCAAATGTACACACATCCGTTAAACGTTGTTTTCGTTTAATAACCGAAATGTGATAACCCACTGTAAAACATTTGACGAATTCCAATCGGTGTTCACAAATTGATTGTAAAGACGCTGCAAACTCTTGCAGGAAATGTATCTTGCCTGATTGACTTTTTAGCACTTTTCACAACTGTGGTTCAAATTTCCGGAAACCAATATCGATGATGTATGTCACAATCGCTGTATCAGGAAACAGACTTGTTCACGTTTAACGGGAATTGTCGACAGATTTACAGACATGCCTTGTCGTACAATCTACACGCGTAACCCAAACTTTATCGCGAATTTGATTTAGGAGCGATGGTATTGATATCTTCCAATCTATATCTCTGTAGACATCTAAATTGAGATTTGAACGGTTGTTTCTGACGTCTCCCCCTCGCCAACCAATTATAAATTGGATCTCGAGGGACCCAGACAGTTAATATCGCCCACATCTCGACGTTAGAATCAACGGACAATCGGCGTTGATGATCAAGAAGCGGCTTTTACCCCCTCATCCTTTTTCCGATGAAATTTCAAGACAATCAAAATCTCTCCTACACATCGTCCAACTAAAAAATTTACATAAAAATTCACGTAACACTGCACTTTTCTTCCAACGTTCATAAAAATGCATACAACCAAAGATTAATACAAAATCTCAGTTCATCCTTTGCACAAAAACTGTGATTGAAGTGTACTTCGTTGAAACTAAGAAATACAAAAAGTAATATGGATGAGGAAATACTATGTTCTGATATACAAGATTCATGCTGATACCCAAAGGATTTATAATGTACCAGCGAACTGTGGAATACCACAGAAATATTTCATTGTTAACGATGTGACATAGAGAACCCCTCAGAGTTATTTTGATCATCGTCACAATAGCGGGAAGGAACTTTTTGTTTAGCATTCCTACAAGGTGCCATAATATCGCTATTTTGCAATTCAAGTACTCCCTGTATGAATATGACGAGATACACGCGTGTCGGGAGATGACGTACCACTGTCTCCGGAGATTAGTCTGAATACCAACGATACGGATAACGTTGGGCAGGCAAACAGGCACACCATTCTCGAGATAGGGGAAAGGCATTATTGCGACTAAACATACATGTATCTGTTCTACACACAGACATTTCGAGGCACTCGTCTCTAATGTAAATCACAACATTGAGTACAGTCTGCGTACAACAGCTTGGAGGACACAAGAGAATCCCGAGTGACTTTGGCAGAGCCAGAGGGCGTAGCAGTTGTCTATACGGCGCGTGGTTCTTGCGTGAAAGCCGCTACTGGAGAAAGCCGGAAACTAAAAGCGTACAAGAAAGAAGAATGAAAGAAAAAGAGTGCCGTTTCTGGTTTACCATTCGCATCGACATCCGTGTCTTCACCAAGAAAACGTACTGCGATGAAAGTCAATGGCGAGAGACTCGTGTCGGGGGACTCGGAAGGACATTAAGCAAAAAAGAAATAAAAGAAGAAATCTCAAACATCGAACTGAAGGGCACATAGTCGCAAGTTGCGATTTTTCAATTTTCGACGTTCTGCCGTATACCATTATAGAAAATTTGATATTCCCCGGTTTGAACCATTTTACTCGGTACTTTGCAGTAGAATCGTTCGTGGCGTTTTTGGAATACGCCATAACCATCGTAAGGAAGGAAGTTTGGCTTCGTGTAAAGCTGTGTACACGTTACTTTGCCGTTGCGGCTTCTGCGCTGCATAAATAGCGTTGCTACACAGTCACGAAGAAACGCTACACACTCCAACTTTACATACATACATTTTTCTGTATATATTTTACTATTCACCAAAATATGTGGCCATCAAAATTTTAGCTACTTTAACCCTAAAGAACACATTCTTTGATTTAAAAACACTTCTAATCTCAATTTCGTATTTGTACTTTGTATTGCGGAACTGTACGAATTAAATTAAGTTTCGTCAAAATCTAAACCCGTTATGAATGAAATCTAAGCGTTTAACAATTATTATAGACACCCGTGAGTTTAATAAGAAATAATATGGATGCAGCGAATCGAGTACAATATCATACACACTGCACTATAACTTTCCTGTCTATGCAGACAGGACGATCCTAAGTATGAATTCGTGTTATACATGTGTATAACACAAGTCGTTATACATATAACACATCGTACTTATAATGGATCTCCCGGTGTAATTTATCACCGCTCATAACAAGAAGCCGCAAGTTTGTACATATTTCAGTTCTCCCCCTTTCCCCTTACTCTTGACTCTGGTCTACAGTGCCGTCCCACACGCACCCTATCGTCGATGTGCATGCGCTGTGAGCTCTGTATACAGCGCGGGGGTGCACAGAGACGTCTTTCACCCTTATATGCCGTTAGTTGCGACGACCGATCTCTCGCCGGGTCTCTTCGAAGTATCAAGCAGCAGTAGCAACCTCGACTCCTGCTGGAGGTCGTCGAGCTAAGGGGAGTGTTATTTATACGCACCATTATATCACCGAGCCCGAGGAATATTGTTCGAGACATCGTGCATACATTATAGCTAGCTTTTATTACCACGACCACTTATTTGTTAACATAATATACACATTATGTCGAGCCACGAAATCCCCCGTCCACCCTTTTCATTGGATCTCTCTCTTTCATACCTCCCCCTCCCCAGTTCCCCTTTGGAAGGGGAACGGGACGGGACACGGTCGTGGACTGTAACGGGACAGGACGGGGACACGCGACTATCGCGACACCACGCCCTGTCTGCACCCTACCGGTCCAAGCGAGGTAGCTTTTAGATACGGTCGACGATTCTCTTCGAATTCACCGTTTGCATCCCCCACACCACTGCAACCCTCTCCACCCTTACGCGGGAGGGTCTCTTTCGTTGGTTCGACTTTCACCGCCTTATTGTCGTCGGTTCGAACGCACGTTCGAATTTTTCATTCCTCCTTCCACTGATCCCATGGCTATTCTTATTTTTCTTCTTTTTCCTCTCTTTCGTGTCCAATTTCGATGTGCGGAGGTAAAGTGAAAATCCTTTGGATTTCACAATGACGGACTTCGATTAATTAATCGGGGAGTAATTATTTGACCAAGTTGGTATGTTGCAATTCTATTGTAGGCGCTGGTTCGTTTCAATTTGCAGTTTTTTTACGGTTTTTTTTTAGATTTTTGGTCAAATTAATCCTACTTAGAGATAAGAATTTCACTCAGCTTCGACAATTTTTACCAAATCGAACAATCCACAATATTTTGATAAATAAACTTTATCAAATTTTTGGACGCGATTGCAATCTCACGATCTTAAGTACGTTATCACCATCACCATCGTGTCCAAATCGTTGAGCGATAAATCTAATCAGCGTGTCAATGGTAGCAAGGAGCTGACGATGAAGAAGAGACGTCTCGGTAGGATTCCTATATTCCGTTTTCGCATTCAAGAACGACGATGATATGCACACTGAAAAAAGCAAAGAGGAATTAGAAGTACACAAGAAGACTGACGTTAAGGAGCTGTTGGCACGCGACGAGAAAAGTTGATTGCGATGCCAAAGAGGGCTTGGTAATATCGGCTGACTCTTGAGAGACACTCTTAGGCGTGTTGCCCAACCTACGAGTGTACGACATGCTGCTGGTATATTTATATATCAGTTTATCCGTATGTAGCCATACATACATGTATATAGATGACGACGATGCTCCCCATCGCCCTGACACTTAACCCCGTCCCGAACCTCACCCTTAACTTCATCCTTAACCGCAATCTTGGCCCGCGCCCTCTTCTGCTCACCCCAACCAAAGAGCAAGCCCGTGATTCTCTTCTCCTTGGCTTAAGACTGTGTGTTTCCCGGATCCCGTACCATCCGTGTGTTTCCCCCTCGCTCACGCACATCATTTCAATCCGTCAGTCGTTTTATACGATTTATCTGCACCAGGCATCGAAGTAAGTGCGCCTTATTATTTCCGCGTCGCACAATAATACTCCCTCAATGTTGAGCGGATTAATGCACCTTTTATATTGTCGTGAATTATAAATGATCGCAATTCTATAAGGTTCTTAAATCATGCTACCAAAAAGATTATCGATGTGATACTGTATTCGGATGAAAAGATCATTGTTGATCAATTCAGTTATAATTGTACACCAATTTTTCAATTAAACAGTCGAGGACCACATAAGAAGACAAAACTATCAAAGACCTGGTCTGTTTATAGAATGGTGTTGTGTCTTTCTTTACATCGCTTATTAAGTATTCGCCATTTATATTTCGACTCTAAAACGCAGATGACGGAATTAAAGCTTGGAAATTCCAGAAACCCCAAAAACGGAAGAAAAGTTAAATTGCTCAAGTATCGAATTCTTGAAACCATACTGTAGATTGGCATCGGAATATCGTAAATGGGGTAGAAAATTGAGCGTCAAATATTTGAAATGGCGTATAACGCATTGACGGCTTTTCGGTTATTTCCAAAGGAATGTTTCGCATTGTCGTTGAGTATTTCTGTTGACAAACTCTCAGCGGTTCTCGGGACCAGTATAGGCACTTTGGCCAGTTTCCTAGGCTTTTTATGTCTGGTGAATTGGTCAGTTTTGTCGCGCCCAAGAACCCAATGGAACCCTCTTCTTCCACGACATTTTGTTGAAAACGCCGAAATAGGTATCCAAAAGACCCGTGTGATCGATCGACTTGGTCGGTTAGGTTATACACTCAAACTGTACTACGTAAAATGGTGGAGCAAGAACCGTGAACATACTTATCGAAGTTGGGAAAGGAAACGACGTTATGAGCCATCAGGAAGGAAGGAAGAGGAAGGCTTTGGAATGGGAATTTGGATCTTTGTATTTACTAAGCAGATACATAGGCGTGGTTGGATCGGTGGTGTACGCGTTTCTAATCAGCCAGTGACTTTATATTATGGATATCGTTGTTTGCTCAGCCGGAGCAAGAGGTGACGGTGACAAAGGAGGCCATCGATGCATTTATGCATGACGCGCGGATCAAGCAATAATATTTTCATTCTACGTCGAGTGGTAAAAGGAACACGCACGGACAGTCGACGCAAGTAGTAAGGATTGCTGAGGAGCGAGGGTTTCATGAGTCTCAAACAGGAGGAGGAGGAAGAGGAGGAGGAGGACGAAGAAGAGACGAAGGGACGCAAGGGGGTAGCTGCCGAAGGAAAGAGGGGTTGAGAAGAAAACGAAACAAGAAAATTAAAAGTATCGTAGACAAAGCGACGGGACAAGACGCGGGAGCTCATTTGGTGTCTACCGATGAATGGGCATTCATTATGATGCCTCCCGGACTAACAATCGGGTTCATTTTGTCTCTCTGCTCGTGGCAACAATGGACCACAGTCAGTCGCTGCCTCGGATCCGCCATCTTGACTCTGCCGCGATGTTCTTTTGTCGTCTTATAAAGCAGCTCGGGGAAGAAAAAGACGGTGGGACGAGGCAACTCTGCTGGTTGGAGAAGAGGCGTGGAGAGAGAGAAAGACAAGAAATCAAGAGAGAGAGAGAGAGAGAGAGAGAATGGTAGGACAAGATGCGGCAGAAGCTGGGAAGACGCGCAAGCGAACAAGACAGCCACCAAAGCGAACCGGCTCATCGCCAAGATTCTCTTTCAGTGTCTTCCTCTTCGACTCGTACATCATGTGGTCCATGTTCCTCGAGGTATGGCTAACCCGGTTGAGAACCGCGTATACGTTACACCACTACAAACTTTTCTATATTCAACTAACGCTACTGTTAGCTCTCTGTCCCAATGGAACGAGAAAGACTGAAACCCAGCATGCACCCACTGGCTGCCAGAACCTCAGAAGGAGGATTAACAAATCACAGCCGGAGGAGGAGAAGGCGGAGTAGCTATAGCGGTAGCAAAAGAGCAGGTGTAGCCTGAATATCTGACCGCTCATTTTGCTCTTTAATACCAAAACTTGGATCTTTAATTCTTTCGTAACATTTCGGTGGTTCTTACGCAATAGCGACTGTTACAAAGAAAACTAAATATGCCTTGTGTTCTGGATTTAAAATCGTCGACCACCTGCATCAATGTGGTGAAATAATCCGATACATTCGTGGAGTATCCTACAGGTAGATGGACATTTGAATAGTAGAATCAGCCGCTCCTACGGTCCTACCTGACTTGTAATCAGAATGATATAGAAAATATATATGACGACCGGCACTGTCACATCTGCCAGGTGGGAGGTGATTCGGTCGAGCGAATGACAAGACATAATCTTATTTTGAATGGTTGGGTCGAATCTTTGGAGCTCCGGTACAAGAAGGGAAATGAAGAAATACAAAAGAAGAATATGTTTCTGAAAAAAAAGAGAAAACAGTGTTAGTAGTCTGACAGACGGATCTGACCAAGTCACGATAAGAGTTTTGTGGATCTTATCAGACAGTTAAAACTTTAATGTTAAGTTGTAAAATTTAAGTTATTCAGCACATGGCTAAAAAGAAGCGTTCAATAATGTTCCAAATGGCAATGCCCAAAAATTTAAAGGAATGGTCACTTTTTTAGGTTCATTCATGCAGTCTTGGAAGAAATGGTCATTTTATTTTAAGAAACGAACCAAGTGTCACGCTTACCTAGAATTTAAGGGATTAAGAGCAGACACAGAGAGAAGGTAAAGTTTGCGGAGAGAAAAACTGAAGAAAAAGTGTCTGACAAGGGTGGCCCATTGATGGTAGAAAATTTATACCGGCTTGTACATCTGGCCAAAACGTTCTCCGTCGGGTCTGTCTCTCTCTCTCTCTCTCTCTCTCTCTGTTTTCCTCGAGGAATTGTTCGATGGGATGACAATGCTTACGCTGGCCGGTGGTCAATTTGTTCGGTGGACAATAACAGTCGAACGACACAATGGCTACGTTAGCTCTCCGGGCATAAATCAATTTCGGCACTATGCCCGGCTAAAGGTACGTTTTCGTCGTTCGTCCTCGACGTGTGTACCTCCAGCATTTCCAAGATTCGATTTCCCAAACTTGCAACAATGTACAGATGTTCTTCCTCGGAATTCAGTTTTTTTTTGTATTGTCTTTGTTAACATTATAGTCAAATCTGAGAAAAATTGTCGTTGTAATGATAACTATGAAGTGACAACTATACATTTTTAGTCCGTTCAACTATTTTATAGTTACATTAACTATTTTACAGTTACTGTAACTATAAAAAATTAATTGCAGCAATTTACCATTTCGAGTTTTCACTTTATAGTTATACAAATACCATTTTTTTCTCTCAAAAATTCTCGCGAAAATTCTGACCAAGTGACCATTACTCGGACACTGTCCACGACTGGTACAATTACCTATCGCACAAACTTTCATCTCCGGAATGAAAACATTGTTACGCGTCAATTCTCCCTCCAATTTTCAATCGATTTTCCAACAATTTTCAACGAATGGTTATATATCCGTTCTGCGCGTTCCATCAGCGATAAAGAAATGATAAAATTCGAACGCGGAGAGAACAATTGCTCGGCGTCGATCGAAATTCACGATCCACGCGCAATTTGCGAGACTGTAATTAAAATTCGTCGCGTCATCCGTTGATCAAAGTTTGATAAAAAAAAAATAGGAAAAAGATCGCTACAAATGCAAATATTTAATAAAGATTTTGACCATTTTGTTATAGAAATGCCGATTTGCGAAAATTCATCACCGGTCAAGGATTTGGCGTCGATTTTGCAACAAACGCTCGGCGGACAATTGACAGTCGAAAATATCGATTGGAAAAATTTGACCAATCCAGGTGAAAACTTTGGAAGTTTAATGCTGGCGGTAAACGCGACCATCGTCAAGAATTCCAAGTCCGAAATTTTGAATCTCGTCGTAAAACTTCCGCCGCCTTCGGAATGGTTGCAAGGCTTGTTCAACAGCCCTTTTACGTTCACGAAGGAATTACAATTCTACAGAGACCTGACACCTGCGTTTTTGACACTTCAACGAGAAAATGGTATAAAGAATCCCGAAAAATCGTGGCTCGGAGCTAAATATTACGGAGGACGTCTTGGATTGACCGATAACGAAAAATTCGATAATCAAGCCGCGATAGCATTGCAAAATCTCAATTACGATGGATATTCGACAGTCGATCGAATGGTGGGATTAAACAAAAATCAAACGGAATTCGCCGTTAAGCAGCTCGCAAAATTACACGCTATACCGATTGCTATGAGAATAAAAAAACCGAAAGTTTTTCAAGAACTGGTGTTACCCGCGCTGGGACAAGCGGCGAACGAAAAGGCGAAAGGTTGCGTGGCGGATATTATCAGCAAAGCAATGCAGGATTTAAAAAATGTACCGGAAGCGTCGCCGTATTTGAGTAAGGTTGAAAGGACGATGGAATATATCGCTGAAATGGAAGTCGCTGATAAGAACACGAGGAAAGGACACTGGGCAACGTTCGTGCATAATGATTTTTGGGTGAACAATATGATGTTCAAGAAGGATAACACCGGAAATGTCACCGATATGAAGATCATTGATTTTCAACTGAGCATTTACGATTACGGCGTCAAGGATTTGATATTCTTTTTGATGTCAAGTCCGATAAAAGAAGTTATTGATAACGATTTCGATGGAATGGTCGATTTCTATTACGAATCGTTCATCGAGACTTTGAAATCGTTGAAAGTCGACGTGACGGATTTTCCGAAGAAACAATTGATCGATCAATTGAACAAGGACGCGCCAATTAAATTTGGACAATGTTTGATGATGATCCAAGTGATAAAATCAAAAATCGACATTGTACCGAAAATGGAGGACATAAATAGCGCGGAAACTTTCTTGACGCTCGGAGGAGGTGAAGTTTATCAAAAAAAATTGTTGCATACAGTGGAAGTTTTCGACAAGCGAGGATGGCTACAGAAGTAGAATTTTCGTAGAATTCTTACGAGTTAAATTGAATACTTTTATACGATATCGCAATTATTTGAATGCCAAATGCATAGAAAAATAGAATATTAATCAAACGATTAATCAAACTTTTTTGATGATATCACGAACCGCAATTGCATAGAAAAGTACGATTTGAAGCTTTTTGTTTAACATTCGACGATTAATCAAATATTGTTTCGCTTAAATAATAAAAGTAAGACACAAAACGCTTTTTACAATTTTACGATTAATCGAATATTTTTTCCGTATTGCATTTTTTCCATAGAACGTAAACTGCCTTCAAAAATGAAATATGAATTTTCCGCTTCCGTGTTGGATAAGCGAAAATAATGTTCAATTACAGCACAAATCTATCGTTCGGTATTATAGATAAAAGTCAACGTTGTCACGCAGGAAAATGTTAACGTAACTTTAAAAAATTAAGAAGAAAAAGAAATAGAAAACTCACCTCGAGGAGATCAGCGACAGCATCCGGTAAATTGAACTCCCTGACGACGCGTAATCTAACTTGTCTATTAATTTCGAGCCTCGAGGACAGCGGTAGACTAACGGCTCTTTGACAACTGGGGGATTGTCGCAATTTTTGTTCCCGTTTCAGCATCGCTGACATCGTAGCCGAATCTGGAACTAAACGATACAAAAAAATATTTAGTTCAATCGAACTTCGATCGGAAAATATGTCAAATTAATTTTATCTAATATAATGAGTATTCGTTATAAATAATTTTTTAAATGTGTCCAGGTGACAATC
>JABMBT010066276.1:0-11598 GCA_018906895.1 Odontocolon sp. PSUC_FEM 10030002
TCTTTTTCATACAATTAAATAATTTGACAGAATTTCAATTCTGTTGAGAGTGGACAACTTTTTGACCGTTCGAAACCGCATGGAATGCCTGAAATATTAAAAACATTTTTAATTATCCCGAATTATCGGTTCGGTAGCCTGAATCTGCCATGCGGAGATACTCCGCCACTCGATCTGGAGATAACCCGGCAAATTCAAGTGACGAGGACCACGACTGGTTCGCCAGGTTATCCTCGAGAACCGAGGACGGAGCATCTGACAGCGATCGACTAGGTAAACGTTGTAGTTGACCAGATTCTGAAACATAATTAAAAACACGTAAATTTAACAAATTTTCGTTAAAGAAAATAATAAGGACAACCGCCGCCGCCGCCGCCCGGACGCGGAGATACATACCCTATAAGCTTCTCAGGTATGTAGCGCGGGTTTACACTGTGTACAAGCTAATTTGCACAGTGTGAAAAGAGAAGCTTTTGACCGCGGGTATACATACTGCTGAGAAGCTTATTTGGCAGTATGATAGGAATAATAGGCTAGGAAATGCAGGAAATAAATTTTCAAGACTAATTCAGGCAGAAGTCAATTTATTTACAAAAAACAAAGCGGTTATTACAATTTGTACAGTATAAAATAGAAACTATTCGTAACCGTACAACTCCCACAAACAACCAGCCCCTGAAATTAATTACAACATGTTTTATTTATGTGCCTGTTATTATCGTCGTTATCTTAATATTACATCGTTTACCGATTTACAATATAAATTATATACAAATACTATCAGTACTATTACTGCTACTACTACTACGGCGCTTATTCTATATACCCGTATGGTACCGAATCATACTCGCCGCATCGTCGTCTTTTGACAAGGACTGGCGTACAAGTTTTGGCCTCGGTACGGGTAACTACCTGATGGAAAGCGTCTCGCCGTATTGCGCTAAATTTTACGACAATATTTGTCTCAGGCTCTTTAATGAGTCTACATACTGACTCGAAATTAATTTTTCTCCCGTTTTCATAATTGAGAGAGATTCCTTTCACCTTACACTCTGGAATCTCTTCTCCGTTTGGCGCCTGGACCAAATAGCCGTAAAACTTAGGACCACCCGAAACGAAACGCTTAATGTAGCTACCCGTACCGTGTTTTTCCAATTCGTCAGTCAGGTCCCCCAATAAATTGCCAAGAGGCGGAGTATATTCGCCCAAAATTCCACTACTTACATAAATGCACGAATCCGTATCATAATATAAAACGCGTTTATCTAGTTGCTCGAGGTAGGAGTAAAGCTTCAACCTGGCCTGCGCGGTCGTATAGGCAGCAATAACGACGTTTACATTAGGATTCGGATCCGTGCTCTCTACCGTTTTTTCCCAACATACGTACATTAACTCCGCGTTCACATGTACGATTTTATGTACCTCGCAAGTACGATCCGTCAAAAGCTGTAAAATCCTAGATCGCGTAGTAACAACCTCTGTCTGCGGTAGATTCTCGCGTTGACCGAATTTCCCCCAAAAGGAATTTAAGCAAAGTTTTGCGACCGATCTCAACCCCGGATTCTTCTCGATGCGTTGCGGATCTAACAGTACGTCCTCCGCCTCAAAAAATCTAGCCAGGTAGGTGTTTTTGGCCTCCTGAGTAGAGCACTCAACAGGCCAGCCGCTAGCCTCCTGTTTTACTTTCAACCATAGGTTGACGTAACCTCCAAAGAGTCCACCAGTTTTTGATCGTGGGTCGTACTGAGTAACTGCGTATTGCCAGATTTCAAAAATAGCTAATATGCTGTAACCCATTTCTACAGCTTTCTGGAGCTCGCACGACACCCAAGTCCCTTCGAGAGCTCTGTCATTCTCGTCATTATGAGAACACACACCCTGACACATTTCTTCGCAGCATTTTCGGCATAATGTGAACATCAGCCGATTATGCATACGAATCGGTAGTACAGGGTGATATAGAGTTCGCGGAGGAAGAACTTTGCATCGGACGAGCCCTTCAACCCTACTTAAGTCAAAGTTCGGGCCTGTTAAAATCTGGTAATTATCTTCAGTATATACTCGCGGATGACCGACTGGAAAACGTCCCGTCTTTGAAATATAAGGGTACAACGAGCACACGTCAACGTAGTGTATTCTCTCGGTACCCCTAGTCTCGCAGAAGCTACGCGTATTTCCCGTACGACCACCGTAAAACGCATCGCGAGGATTCAGGGGCTGATTCGTAAGAATTGGATGTCCATTTACGACGGCGTTAACTTGCGGATTCACGTGTTTGAGCTCTATATACTCGCACTCCCAAATTTCGTGGAGTACGTAGCCGAGAGATTTGATGCGCTCGGAGGTAGTTAAAGTACGTATCAACCGATCGTTGTACGTAGTTCCGCTCCATTCTTTTTCACGTTTGCTGCTGTCCGTATAGCATTTATCGCAACCGTGAAAAAAACATCCGTGGAACTGTAATACATGTTTCACTCCATCGATTGATTCGAAATAACCATCTACAAGCGTTCCATCAATTAATCGAAATTCTCTTCCGCGACCCGCGTGAATAATATCCGTGGCGTAAAAATGTTCGCACCATAGTAACCACTCAATAGCGATCTCAGACTGTTTATCAGCTCTTCGATAGCCATTGCGTGGTAGGACCGAGATTTGATCCTTCTTCAAAAAATTTCGCCTAAATACTTTATTACACGCTGAGGCAATGGTTATTGCCTCCGTAAATGGACAAACTTTTCCGCTGTCTATAAAAATTCGTCGAAAGGCTGCACATGCTTTCCTCAATATCGTGACGTCGCTTCGGCAGTACTCAACAATTTCCTTTTTAAAATCGAATACATATCCAGTAGCCGCGGTTTCGGCGTACCAGCGTAGAAACTCTTCACGCCCTGAGGGTGACATCATATTTGGAGCGTAATCGGCCTGGGGTGGTAACGGTCCGACATAGTTCTGATTGACCATCTTATTAAAATGATGCGGAAAAGTGCCTTTCAAAATATTATCTCCTAATCCAAAAGCTTTTGGGAGAGCGCTAAGCGGCATATGGAAATAGTTTAAACTATCAATAAATTTTACTTTTTCGACTTGCATCATCATGATACTACTACCATTCATTATTAAGGTCGGCTTTAATTGTTTGTTCGACTCAACAAGATGCCGAAGAATAAATTGCGCGTCGAAACCTTTTGAGTTATGCGCTATACATATAATTTCAGTAATTTCTACTCTATCTTTCATAACGTAGCTGATAAAATCTGACACCGGATTGTCTTGAAAAATTTTTTCACCATCCACACCGCACAGATTACAGCCCCAAATATCATCGTTAATCTCTATACATTCTGTACAACGCTGTTGACTAATGCACAGATTTGGTTCGTGAATGTAGATATCTGGTACGCCTTCAACCGCGGTTTCCTGTCGAGTTTCAAAATCGTAAAAAATGAGTAAATCGCGTCGATCTGATTTTTTTTTCGGTTTCAGCGGGGCCATGAAACACTTGTGATTATCGGGACGCTTCTCTTTACATGTTTTGCAATAAAACATGCCGCATACATGCTTCGCATCGTCTTTCTTATAGACTTGTTTCAAACAATTTCTGCACGTATGCAACATACTGCACAGAGTTGTTCGCGGTCCATGAGATCCGATTTCTCTATGACGAGCGAAACAAGCATTACCGCGGAAGAAGCGCCCGCAATCCTCACAACGAATCTTTTCTACTCGTGAATCGCAAGGAGGAGTTCCCATACAATAAGGACATTTTTTATCACAGCGATGTGCAATTATCCTATCGTATGGCACGCCGCATGGGATACAAAAGAAGCTAGATCCCGCTGCAGCCGAAAGTTTTAAAATCAAATCAAAATGGTGCGTCTGACCGTCATACAGTAAGTATATATTAGAAACGAGTCGCGCAGCTCTACGAAGAACTAACTCGGTGCCGTTGAAAAAACGTGGATCAATGCTACCAAACGAAGTCGAGTCGTAAGCTATTAACGCAATACCGTCGCGGGAAAGAAATTGTTGAAAACTCTGAAGTTCACGTACACCGCAGCCTATTTCTGGAATTTCTACAGCAGCATCACGCACTAACCCTACAGCTAACTCCGTTTGCAGTCTAGAGTCTTTTCTCTGAACATTATCCCATCGGTTATGAAGAATCCCCGCCCTGAGATGACCGCGTTCCGCGTATACCCTCCCAGCTACAATTGCGCGCGGTAGACAGAGGTTGTCTACGTTTTGAATACGTAAAATCGACCTTTTACGGAAATCAGCCGTTGACAAAGCTTTAACCCGACACGATCCTACGGGAATCGATACAATACTACTTGAAATTGAAAACGAATCATCGATGCAAAATCCAGCAGAACTCTGTGGTATGCTACGAATGATTTTGAATAAATCTTCAAAATGAAAATCAGCTACCGGTCTATATGAGAGCCCTGCTGGACCCCGAGAAAATGCATTTGATCGGAATTCTACACCGATCATGTCCGGTGGTTCGCTTCCACTAACAAGAATAGTATGCAATTCCCGTAACGCATCTTCTATCCACGCTATAATATTCGCGTCCGCACTAGGATTACGGATTTTAACGGATAACACCGTACCTAACGCCTTAAATCTATCGAAATATCGCCTGGTTTCGACGTTATAATTAAGTTTGGACTCACCGGAAGGAATCCGTGGGAGAGTTACCGATATATCCGATAACTCGGAGATTTGTCGCTCGACAATGTCCTGGGTGGTTTCGGGGTGATTAGTCGATATCGGCAGCGATGTATCAGGCCTGGACGGTCCTGCTGTCGGCTCCTCTTGATCGTCGACTTCGCTGACTCCACCACCACCACCACCTTGTTGCAATACACCCAAAACTGCATGTTGCCGAATTAAAGGCTGCTTGGCCTCCTCCTCAGCATCCAATTCGAAGTCCGAGTCGCTGAAGCTCATATCCGAGGCATCAATTGTGTCGGTCTCGGATGGAGCTGGCGACAGACGTTTTCTGGCATCGTCGTCGTCGAAGTCGTCCGCATGAACGGAGAGCGTGTCCGCCAACGACAACCCGCTTGCGGCTCGTATGAGCGCCTGTTCCTCGATAACCATAGGCCCTGAAGCATGTCAACGCAATAAGTTAATTAAATGAATTAACCGAAAGTTGTTGTAATTAACTCATGCTTTTATACATACGTAATGAATTGGCGTGCGCTGCCTCGACCTCGTCGACGATCCGTATCAAGGAGTCGTCCCGTACGAGAAATCCTAGCTCTGACCACGGATTCCTCTCACCTTGATTGTTATCTATAAATACAAACACAATAATTTTATTTAATATATTAACCAAAAGTAGTTCTAATTAATCTATTTTGCGTATACATACGTGCTTCATTACGAAACGCAGCCTCCACCTCGTCGACGACACGTATCAACGAGTCATCTCGGACGAGGACTCCTGGCACGTTCCACAGATCCGTCTCGGGTTCTATAAAAGTAAACATACGTATTCAAATATGTATTTATATTTATTATTTGTATTAACTTTATTTTACATATTTTGTCGTCGTATGCATTAACTTACCTAACTGACATTCTACGCGAAGGAACTCAGCATCCCTCGGTAATCTATCGCCGGAATCTTTTATTGCGGCCCACGCAATCCTCAAAAACTCTTTCTCGCCGCTGAACACCCCTTTCTTGTAAAAGGCAAGGATGTGCCTCACCGAGAAGTGCTCCAGAATATTTTTAAAACGCCTACATAATGCAGGCCCTTTGATAAATTTCAAAGCACCTTCTTCGTTCTTGTGGATCTGATGCAAAATTCCCGTCGTCCTATCACTTCGCTGACTCAAACTGCTCACCAACTCACGAATCACGTTGCGTTTTCCAAAGTCCGTCATTTTCCTCAATTTTCACAGTAAATTAACGAGTGTTCGGTTCAAAGGTAAATCGATATAGAGTTCTTGCAGTAAGAACCTCCAGAATATATACTCTGGAATATCATCCCCACCTCCGCAACCCTGTGCCATCTTCAAGATGTTCATTGGCTGGTTAAGGTTACTCCGATATTTTCCGATTTTAGGGTTTTCACCCGTTTTGCGTGCCCATTTGTCTTGGTAAAACAATAAAAAGCAGCTGCTGTCTCGAAAAATAAAAATTGAAATCACTTCAATGACGAGTTCGAATGGTCATAAACCGGGGTGAGTATCATTAGGGTGGTGACCTGTATTATAATTTCGGTTCGAGTCGTCGTTTTAATTATAATTCTCCAAGCGAGTACCTACGGTCTCGCCAGGTATCGGTCTCAGCAGTCTTTATTGCTGTCTAAAAGATGCGTAATAAAACATTTTTAAACTTTTCTCAAAATTTCTATTTGTCTACCGATTCTCGCTTTTCAACGACTTAATCTTAAACAATTTGTTACTAAACGCTGGCGTGTGTCAGTAAGAGTACGCATAAGACTTCCTCAAACACGCTGCAGCGAGACGTTACGTCATCAAGATGCTGACTTCTTATTTCACCCCCGCTACTGACGCCATCGAAGAGGCGTAACCCTATCCCTACCCTTCCGAAAATTGTGGCCCTTGCTCAGGTTATAACGCGGCTGAAAATCCTGGTGGAGATATTACATCTCTACAGTTTCAAGAGTACACTTCGTCTAGTCACTTGCAAGAAAATCCAAAAATGGAAAACTCCGCGTCTGTTGTAAATACCGAGGAGCCGAAAAAAATTGTCGAAGCGGTACCACCGTCTGAACAATTAAATACCTGGCGTCCGCTCAACAATGCCATGGTATTGTCTACGACGTACGCATTGAACAGTTCGTCGACAAAAAAGGTGACTGTCGGCTTAGCGCTTGTGTAAAACGCCTATTTCCAATCCTCGTTCTCGTTGTTCGCGTTAGGATGGGGTAGGGTTTAATAAGGGTTTCGTACTCAGATCTTTTAAAATGATAACTGAAGAAATTAACGTTTATTAAAGATAAAATGATTTTTCGTCGTACACGTCGAGTCCGACCGCTCTCGCTCTCGTTCGGAAACGAACTAACCGTCGCCGCTCCCTTCCACCTCAACTACTACCGCCGCGCCGCGTGACGGTCATTGTCGCTAACATTCGGCCTTTCCTGCTTTTTAAGGCTCGTCCTCGAGGCGTGTGAACGATTTCGTTTCCATGTTATTCAACATCCTAAAGTCTTCTATATATGGACATTGACTCAACTTTGGTGAACAAACTTTGTTGATATCTGTTATTTTCTTAGAAGGGAAAATAATCTCGAAATTTCGCTGGAGGTTTCCTCTCCCGTTGCGGTCGGGTACTTCCTTCTTTCTGGGAACGTCCCGGTCTTTCTTTGATCTCGTCCTTCGTAGGACAGGATGGATCACTATCATCATCTGTGATTTCTGCTTCCGCTCCGATATGTTCCGCGTCACTCTTTTGATCGGTCTCATTGGGGCTATCTTCTTCTTCGTCGATTTCCGGCACGCGCCAACCCTTGAGCTGTGAGACATGTGCCGTTGTCGCGTAAACACGACCCTCTTCGGTCCTCAGATCTGTCACCCGGTATGTGTCGCCCGACAATACTTGCGTTACTGTCAGCGGGCCTCTATATCGGTTCTGCATTTTCCGACTTTCTCCAGTGGTTAGCGGAGCACTTCGCATAAATACTAATTCACCTACATCGTATTTCGGGGCGCAGTATCTATGCCGATCGTATCTCGTCTTTACTGATTCCTGCGTCTTCAGAATATTTTTTCGTGATTCCGATTGCAGCTCAGCTGGGTCGTTCCAGTGTATGGTGTCTTTATGTTGCAACTGACTTAATCGTTCGTCCCCAGATTCGTATTTATACCCGTGAAGTACTTCGAATGGGGATTTTCCCGTCGATTTATTAGGGGTTATATTAAGATCTCGTTCGACCAGGGGTAAGACTTTCACCCAGTCTCGAGGATCTTCTCCCTGACACTTCGTCATTAACGAAGGGAGAACCGTGCGGTTCACCCGCTCTACTTGACCATTGGCTTGAGGGTGTCTTGACGAGTTCAGGATATGTTGGATTCCTCGTTGCGTACAAAATTGTTTAAACTCCTGTGAAGTGAATCCAGTTCCTCGATCACTAATGAGTTTCGTGGGTAACCCTTTCTCGATCTCAAACGTGGTGAGTGCCTTGATTACTTCGTTACTATTCGTAGTCTTGGTTGCAAAAAGTCTCGTCGTCTTCGTCAAGTTATCGATCAGTACTAATAAGTACTTTTTCCCTCCTGTGCCCGTGACCAGCGGTCCTTGATGGTCAATGTGGACAACTTGAAATGGTCGCTGTCCCGGCGGGATCGGGTTGAGCAGGCCGGTCTGCCGCCCGGCGGGTATTTTGACCATGATGTACTCAAAACAATTTTTAATGTGCCCTCGAATGTATCTTCTCATCTTAGGAAACCAATAATTATCTCTGATTCCCGCGATCACTCGATCAAGTCCGAAATGTCCTCTCAAGTCATGATATTTCACCATTAAACTCTTTCTCATGCTCGTCGGTACTACGAACAGGAACTTCGTCGTACCATCTGATTCCGTTTGTTTTTTATATATTATCCCGTTACTTAGCTCGAAATCGTTAACGATGCCTTTCTCTTCCGCCGTACGGTCTGCTTCCGGTTTCGAGAGAATTGCCTTCTTCGTTCGTATTTGCGGATCACCGTGTTGAAACATGGCAACTTGATCTTCCTCCGTAAGCGTCGTCAAAACATCGCATTTTCCTTCGAAAACTTCGTCGAAGGTATCTCGTCCTTTTTCTTCAGGGCATCGACTTAACGCGTCAATTGGGCCATACGTACTCCCGCTCGATGTTTTATCTCCGCGTCGAACTCTTGAATCAGATTAAACCAGCGTATGCCTTGAGCGTTCTTCGATTTTGATGTGTTCAAATATGTAATAGCCTCGCAGTCTGTTACGATCGTGAAGGGGATTCCAATAAGGAATTGGTGTAGTCGTTGCAAGCTCCATACGATGGCCATCAATTCTAATCGTGATGAGTGATAACTGCTTTCCGCCGGAGTCGTCTTCTTGCTTACGCAATATAGCAGATGTAAAGCTCGATCTTTCCCTTCTTGCAACAACATGCCCGCTATGCCAATCGTGCTCGCGTCCGTGTGCAGTTCCGTTCTCGCCTTTGGATTGTATAATTGCAATACCGGTTCGCATATCAGTGAATTCTTTAAATCGATGATTGCGTCGTTCTGTTCTTTCTCCCATTTAAATTGCTGATCTTTTCTCGTTAATCGACTTAACGGCTCAGCTCTCTGAGCGTATCGTGGAATGAAGCGTCTGAAGAATCCCGTCATGCCAAGGAATCGTCGTACTTCGTGCTCGTCTCCTGGCGTTTCGTAATTTACGATAGATTATACCTTTTGACAACCTGGTCGTATGCCGCCCTTGCTTATGACAAATCCCAGGTATTCTATCTCGATTTTTCCGAAATGACATTTTCGTAACTTGAGTGTCAACCGGGCTTCACGTAATGCTTCGAAAACTTCACGTAAACGTAGAAACATCTCTTCCCAATGTTTCGCTGGAACCGATAGCATTTCCAAATGGTCGTCGATGACAGGCATCGGAAATTCTTTCTTGACCGTTTGTTCATTCAGCCGTCTGAAATCGACGACAAGTCTCGTCTCGCCGTTCTTTTTCCACACTATCAATATCGGACTACCGTATGGCGATCGAGTCTGGGTTACTATTCCGTGCGTCTCCCAATCGTTCAGAATCGTTTTTATGACCTCTCGATCTTTCTGACATACTTTATATGGTTTAAGCCGAAAAGTAACACTTCCCAGTTTTTCTTCAATTTCGACCTCCATCAGATGAGTTAGTCCGAGCTCCGACAAATTCATCGCGAAGCAGTCTCGAAATTCGTTGATTTGAGTCATTAGTCTCTTCTTTGTTTCCTCCGCAACATCTTCGTCAATGTTGACATCTCCGATTTCTATTAACCTTGAGGATGTCGCTGCCGTTCTTCCGACCCCAAATCGCTGCACAACTTCACCTCGACCGATCATATCTCCTCGTTGGATTTCGGTCTCCTCGTTCTGCTCACAGCGATTTTCGTCATTCCATCTTGAAGGTGTAATAGTTGAGCGATGGGCCCATCTTGGTTGAGCACCATTTCACCGTTTATGTTTTTGTTGCTCGTGGCCTTGATGAAACAAATCTCACCACGTGGCAACGTTCGCGATTCATTCGCTCGTAACTCGATTTTCTCGTCGTCAACAATATCAACCTCTCGGAATGGATTATCGTTTCGGTAACCGAATTTGAGTATCTCTCCGACGCGGATGTACGCGATATGACTCAGTTCAGTAAATGTACGTCCAACGATCATCTCGACAGGTTGTGCGTCGTTTGGTACAACATGAATAGTGACCTCTTCGTCAGCTACATCATCGACACTGAGTTTGATTTTTGCACTGTGAATCGATCGTACAGCTGCCTGTTCGTTATTCCCGAATCCGTACAAGTCTTTTTCTTCCGGATACCGACGCAATTTTAATTTATGAATCGTCGACTCTCGAGCCGTACAGATCGAACTCCCCGGGTCGATCAATGCGCATACGATCTCACCGTTTACTCGAACGTCTTTATAATATTTCGCACCCGATGTGTTTCGCACGGACTCCGTCGGTAAGATCATTTCGTTCATCATGTATGTGGCTCCCGTGTTTTCCTGTTTCATCGCAGGGGCTGGTTCGGTGCAGCGCCGCTGCGTGTGTCCGGTTTTCCCGCACTTAAAACATTTCATCTCCCGTTTCTCTTTCGGGCAATCTCGCGAAATGTGTCCATAAACATCACAATTATAACACTTTGGCTCACCGTTTTCATTCTTCACCGGCGGTCTCGAATCTCTCGCGGATTGTGTACTTCGTGTCGAAGGTATTATCGTCGATTTACTCGCTGTCGGTACAGTCGCGCTCGACTCTGCCGTTGCATTCGAGCTCGTGTTTGTACTTCTCGGCCCGCGTTGCGATTTGTTATCGGGAATATTTCGAGTTTTGACGTCTTTCTGGGCATTCAGTCAATCACGACGTTCGCGAGCAATAGCTTCATATTTGATCAAGTCTGCGTATAACGCATCTTCGTTCGCATGTACAGTGCTGCTGAGCTGGAGCCACAAATCACGCGAACGAAGACCGATCAACACTTGATCTTTCGACTCTGTGAAATTCAGTCCCGCATCGTGACAAAATCTCATTTTCTCGTGAAAATACAAATTCACCGATTCGTCTGGTTTTTGATGCCGATCCTGCATCCGTTTCACTTTTTCCACGATACTCAGCTGTCGTCCAAACGATGCTTTAAACTGAGTCTCAAATTGTTCCCACGTCACTATCTCAGACTGTCTTCGAGCGTACCAGTGTTTCGCAGCGCCCTCTAGACGCATCTTGACCGTTTCTAATTTGAACTAGTTCGGCCAATGGTGTAGTCGCGCCATGTCGTTGATGTTCCGTTCCGTTGGGCCATTTTGGATACTTTTAAGTACGACAACAACGACGATGAGAACAGCTACGATAATGTCGACGATGACTGTCGGAATGATTTCTTGGACCCGCG
>JABMBT010066387.1:0-11596 GCA_018906895.1 Odontocolon sp. PSUC_FEM 10030002
CAAAAATTTTTTTTTTTGTCTTTTACAAAGTGGTTAGAGGGTTTTTGATCGGAAATTTTCCGCTGATTAAGAATAAGATAGTGTTATTCTCGAAATCTAAAGGGATTTATTTTACAAACGCAAAATACTGAAATTTTCCACGTGAGCAACTCTAACATACGGACATCTGTATACTTATGCCACTGAAATGACTCTATTGGGTTTACAAACCTGTGCTTGTTGGGTAGGATGACGAGAACACGCGTTTATGCTGTCCCTGCATCCTCATATTCGATCCTTCGCGATAGTCAAGCCGCGTGGCAAATCGCGATACGTATCGACCCCTTTCGCTCTCCCACACACAAACACCCCCTTTTGATACTACCCACCCCCCCTCCCCCGTTTTACCGATAAGTTTTCAAACTCTTGCTCTATCCCCCCTCTCGCCATCATGGTCCAATTATCCCTCGGTAACCCGGGTCCTCCTGGCATCGCTCGGCCTCTGTTGGAGGTCCCGGGGCCGAGGCCCAGGAGATTCCTGCTACCGAGTTTCTCTCAGCTCTCAACGGCGAACCCTCTCGTCTCTTGCTTCTCCCCATAGCAGATCTCCTCTCCCCCCCCCCCCACTCCCTGTAACTTCCCGACGAAGACTCGTTCCAGAAAATCATATAACGCAGTCAGAAAATATGCCTGAGATATTTCAGCTCTAGTATCGCATATTGGGAGCTTCCCATCTACTATTCAATCCTGGTTGCTCCAGCTCCACGATTAAAAAATGATAATTCGTGTAAGAATGCCAGAAAAAAATTAAAATTTCATCTTTTCCATATTTTCATGAAAATTTCAGATTTCCATGAAATTAACACATAAATGTGATATTCGATAAATTTTATTTTAGGTAAAAAGTCATTTTTCGGTTTTCCATATTCTGGATAATGGATCGTATTGATATATGTATATATTTTACCTACGAGTTTAGAGAAAGATATATTATACATTGAGGATACATAATTTTTCCACCTAGGGGCTAGCCGGGCTTTGCACGTGACTGCCCCGAATTAGGGTCTCACCCGCAGCATAGATATCGATCGCAGCCGCGTCGGGACCGTCTCGCTCTTTTGTGTAGGAGCAAGTGCGGAGTCGTCGCGGTGGTACTCCGGTATGTCGCGCGAGTGTCCCCAAAGGCAAAAGGAAAAAAAGTACCCCTTTCTCTCTCGCCCCTTTTTCTTTCTTTTTCCCCCCATTGTTTTGTTTTTGTTATCTCGACAAAGGTCACGACCCTTTTACACCTGCTCAGTTGCCCGATTGGACCAAGATTCGTCATCTTGCGGATGATTCTGTTGGTCCATCTCGCATCTGACATTTTTTTTGTTGTCCATTTTATTTCATTTTTACATCGTTTTTTTTTTTTTTAATGTTAAGATCGACGGGTTTTGTCTTCAAATAAAATGCCGCCACTTTTAAATACCGCAATCCCAGAAGGTATTAAATAATCGTTTACTATCCTACAAAAGGTTGCATTTAAAAGCGCAATTAATGAAAGATTCATACGACGATATTTCCGATGGAACATCGCACGATCCTTTCTATACACATTCTCACCCTCATTCTCATCCTGGTCGACGATCTCTATTAAGAGCCGGTCTCTGTTGGTGAATTGTCCCGCTATCTGGACGCCGATTTTTATAAATATCCGACGATATCGTCGAGAGAGAGATCGAGCAGGGATGGGGAAGTTGAACCGGCGCGCCGGCAGCAACAGCATTTAAATCTAAAAAAAACGAGGAGCACCAGGAGCGGCAAACTCGGTCCCCGTTGGTAATTGGAGGGTCGCGGAATTTGCTGCCCCGGCTTCGCGGTGTGAGGAGAAGGAGGAGGAGGAGAAAGGCGAGAGAGGCTAAAATACGAGCGACGGTTACTCCGCATCTGTGTGTGTACCTATATGTGTACGTGTGTGTTTGGAGAGGAACGGGACGGGGAGACTGGGAGGTGGAATATGGCGAGGCAGTGGTGAGATTGGCGTCGATGAAGGAGACCGTAGGGGCAGAAAAAGCGAGAAAGAAAAAGCGTCATACACGAGAGTACGAAAGAGAAATCGAGACAGAGGGAAAGCAAAAGAGGAGCAGTATGGGGCCAGATAGCAATCCAGGGTAATGCGAACGAGGAAGAAGAAGAAGAACGAAGGGGAAACGAGGGAGAGGTTCGAATAATCGTGTACACCGCAAATCCACAAGCACCCGAGGGAGACGGAGTTGTCGTGGGGTTAGAGAGTTGCGGGACCGAGGAGTGCTCCTGCGTTTCCAGCAAACCCAGCAGCCAGGAGCAGAGCAGCCACCACTACCATAAAACGAACGGACTCGGCGAATGAAACGGGTTTCCAGGTTTGCGCGAAGAAAGCGAGACAGCAATAACCGGCGAATTTAAGGCAATGAGCGAGGGCGAGATACATCCAAGAGGAAAGTGGTCTCTCTGTGTAGTTGAACACACTGAGTAACGGAGACGGTGAGATGTAATGGGCCGTAGGTGCGAGGTTTGTGTGTAATTGGATTCATCCCTTTGCCAGTACCAACGCTCAACTCGCATTCTCATTTCGTCTCTTTCTATCCTTCGGTCACCCTACCTATCCGACAAACATCCTCACTCGTTTCAGCAAGGGTGGATGCTGTTGGTTAAATCCTCTTCTGGCAGAGTCTCCGCAACAGGACCCTTGGAAGAGAATGTCCTACGCGACCTGCACCTCCGAGACTCGGTATATAAATATCTATGTGTGGGTAGGTCCTCCTTCTTTCGTCTTTCACCGTGCTTTACAAACTGAAGTAACCCTGTGCAATCATGAGACAGACGAACGAGACCGAGAACGAGGAAGTTGACGCCACGGGGTGCGAGAGTGGCGCATAGACGTTCCCGGATGTCATCACCGACATCGACATCGTCTCACCGTCGTTCTCTTATCGCCCTAATTTTTTCGTCCTTCTTAGAGGCGAGGTCTCTATGTTTCTCCGGGGGTCTGACGTCAGTACTGGTATCCGGGGTGCACGTTTTACCAGAAACTCTTGGCCTCTTGTACTTCTTTGTTCTCTTTTCTCGTTGGGATATATGTTCTTACGTGACGAAGTTCCAACTTCTTGACGCCTCTCGCCGTTCCGCGGTCGTTACGTGTCTGGATATTGCGGAACCCGAGAATTTGTTTCTTTCAACCGGAGCCAGACCAATTCTTTCATGTATTCTACACTTTGACCTCTTACAAATCTTTGGTGCTCCATCAACTGATGATTCACATGTGAATTTTTAACGTGCGTGGCGGAATTTCACGCTTTTAATTCGAAAACCATTGCGAATCGTGCCTGGCACTTCGATTCATGTATTTTAAACATACAAGGATAACATTTCGCCTTATCAGACTTGTATCCTACAAATTGTTCGTTAATTTCTAATGACATGCGCTTGTTGACATGCGTATAATACTTTCAGTACAATAATAATGTCATTTATTCCCAAGTTTCAATTAATTTAATACTTGGTTATCTCCGATGGACGTCGATAATATTATGTTATGCCAATCAGCAGACATTGAACCGAAAATAATCGATATTCTCCGTTTGCTAGAATGGCTCTTCATTCGGCGCGAGCTCTGGATCGATTATTCGTGACTCCACGTCGCGCCGTTTCTCGTCGAACCGTTCCGCTTTTTCTGTTTTCTCTCTCTTCGTCCGTCTCTTTCCATCCAGAATGAGTACGAATACGCGGGACTGATGTCGATGCGGCATCGAGGCCTCGGGGTCACCCGGTATAAGCATCGCCGCTTGCTGAATCGTGGCTTCGGGCGTTTAGCAGGCCGCAATCGCCTGGCTGGCGTGTTGAATCGCCGCCCGCTTTCCGCCGGGACGTGCGTGTGTATATAGTGGTGAAACACATCGAGCCAGCAGCAGCGAGCAATGCGCAGCCAGCAGCAACAACGAATGAGCCGCGTTCAGACCAGACCAGAATCAAGCAAGAGTATGTATTGCCTGAATCCGAGCGAACGATCCTGTTGTGCTTGGTCTCTCTCTCATCGGAGCTTCGTCTCGTCGCCCTTTTCTCGATAGCTTGCCAAGAGAAAGAGAAAATATTCCTGGCGAAACGGCAGAGGAAGAAAGACGTTACGACTGCCCTTCTGATTCTGGTTCGCTTCTTCCTTCGCCACCTCTACATCGTCCTCCTTTATCGCTGTTTCTTCCATCCACAGCGCAAACGCCTGGTTAATGAGGCTCACACGCACACGCGCACGCGCGTTTGCGACTCTCGAGCAACCATCCAAACTATACTGGAACTGCCGCCCTGGCTCACCCTTGTATGGGTTCCAATACGAAGACGAGGAGCAGAGAAGAGTACTTCTCGGTTTTCGGTTTTCTCTATCGCTCCCATTCGGTCTGCTACTGTGCGCGTGCTGCGGCCTGATCGCTCCTGTTGGAAACATAACCCCTCGGTCTACTTCACGACTTCCTATGTGTTGTATAATGTATCTGCATGGATATGCCTGGTTCGTACGATAAAGCTCACTCCGGGTTATAATGTCTCCTGGGCAATCTCTAACGGAAACTGTACTATGTCGATCAGCTTCACTGTGCGGACTAGGTATATATGCATGGAAAGCCTCAACTCGTGTGCGCATCGATGCTCGCCAACGTCCTTCCTATCCCGTCTGTGTAGTACGGCATACCCGCATAGCAAACCAACCCAGGTCTGGTCACATTGCACCGCCTGGCTCTCTGAACACAATGCACCGCACGTCTCGCGTGCGCGCTCAGCTGCCAGCCTAGGCGTCACGGTAATGACATACTCCCACATGCAACCGACTGGTCGAGCTGTTAACGATATATGTATATGGATATAGTAAATGGACGGTAGTGTAAATTGGTGAGTTATGACTACCAGTCGCACTTGGTCTGCTGCGAACTTTAGAAAACTGGTAAAAAGTATATAAAGTCAAGCAGTTATAAATTTAACGCAAAGAAAAGTAGTTTAATATTTAAAATTTTACAAATGCTCATTGTGCACCAATGAAAATTCATTCTGCCAAACATGACAGCCTGAGAATTACATACTATTGGCGCATGGCAAGTCCATCTGATAATTGGAATTGGTGAACTCTATGGGCTATTCTCTGAATATTTCGAATTCCTCATCGGGGAAATCCGAGAGTTGCCGGGCGAGTATCTCAAGCTTCTCGTCTCGACACGGATATTTAATGCCTCGAGAAATCCATCGGCGTTATTACTCCTGTCGAGGGGTTGAAGGGGTCGCAACCTCGGTGGCGGTGGCGTCGGCGGCCTCGTTCCCTCTAGACAACGATTCGGATTCTCGACGGACGAAATCCGATATCTCCAGTAGTCACGGTGAGTTAAGACGTACGATGTACGCGAAGCACCAGTCAGACTCTGAGCAGTATGCGAGACAAGAGCTATTCGGATTTAGTGCTTGCGAGAAGAGGGAGAAGGAGAAACGTACAGAAGGCGTTTTAGCATCTCTCTATCGGGAAATGATATCTGCGTTCAACTGTCGCAGCCTACTCAATCACCTGCTTTGATTCTTTTCCTTTTTTCAGTACACTTATTCAACCTCGGGTTATTTCCACTCGTGTCTGATCACATATTTTCTACAGGTGATAAACACTTTTCTCTGAATTATTGACTCATGTTCGATCACTCCTCTTCTGGTCATAATGAACGTTTCGACATTTACATTTGCGACGAGTCATCTCTCAGCCATGCCGTCGAAGTACCTACATCTTGTGCTTCGACAAAACGCTACAAAAATCAGGCATAGAAAGTGGCTGGGGAATCCCAGTTGTAGCGGTCCAGCGAGGAGAAGCACGCCATACCACTGATTCCCGTGTTTCCATCAATCTTTTCGGAGAGCAGCAGCAGCCGTGGCGGCGGGACTCTCTCCGTACGGAAAAACAAGTCGGGAGCCGTCAAGATCCATCACTCGGCTCGCCACACGGGAGACCAGTGGAGCAAGCACGTCGACGAGAGTCGAGAACGGACCAGCGATCCAGCACACAGCATCTTCAACTCTTTCCGCATCAATCCCTCGATGTTCTCCGCTTGGCTCGAGCTACAGTAGCGATTCAAGCCGAGTATCCTGTGCATGAACGAGATCTCATCCGTTTCCCCCTTAAATTCATCTCTCTCTGATGCACCCGCGAATCTTTCCGGAGAGCACGTCCCAATATTTGGTCGGAATTTCGCCATTGCCGCACATCGCTGTCGCTCTGCCATCTCTCTCATTGGTAGTCGATGAAAACGAGACAGTGAAAGAGAGATAGAAAGCATGAGCTAACAGACCTCATCCCGGAATCGGGAAGTTCCGATACCGCGTACCTCCGAGCGCCATCGGGAATACGAACATCGACTCGGGTACTACATACGAAGTGCTTTCCCCTGAGAGAATGCCAACGAGAATACATACACGTGTGTGTACATAACATGCCGAGTCGGCTGTATGAAAGTATATGAAAGCTTTCCTCTACCATCTACTGGTTGTTGATCGATTCGCTGCAACACAACAGGCCCTTTGGGCTCTTTTGTCACGTCTGTTCGACGATGCACCTGATCTTCATTGTGAATATGTTTCTACAAAATAGGTTTGAATTTGAATAGCCTTCGCAATTTCCAAGGTTTTGTCAATTAGCTACTGCAAATTTTTAAGTCTCGAAAAATGGTGACTTGACATTAGGTTTCCATATTTTAAGGGACAAGTTGTTAGTCCTTGGTGTTAAACTGCCGTTCAATTCGTTCCGTTATAATGCCCACATAACAGAAGTATCGTTCATCCAAAAAGGAAAGTTCCAAAATATTCTCGGCTCCAGGGGGTAAGAGTCGTGACCCGGCTGGCAGGCTCTTTATCTCCCTCCGTTCAAATCCCACCCTCTTTTTCCCCCGTTTCTATCGTGTACGGGACGTCCCAACAACACAACCGGGACACGTTAACCAGGCGGATCGGTCGTTTGGTGGGTCACCTATCTCTGTCGGTAGGGTATGAGGAATATACCAGATATCGAGAGGAGGATAGAGACCGGAATAGTGAACAGGGCGACCCCGCGCGAAATCCAAATGGGCGCGGCTCGATGCGTGACGCGGCAAAGCAAACAGAAATCCGACACGCCAAGCGCGCACGGGGCTACTATAGCCGACAGACAGACAGAGAGACATACGGACGAGCGCGGCAGGCGCCCGTCGGATTTCTACCTCTGTCCTTCTTCTATCTCTGTCGAACACGAATCGCTGGGAGTTTGGGGAGGCGCGGGCTTTCGTGTTGACTGCGGATCACTGATTCGTTCTGTTTCTTTCTATCTCATTGGTTTTACCAGAGACAGAACGAACACAAGCCCATCTCTGCTTACTCGTGGATCTCCTGCTTTTGCTTCGTCCCGACGGCATCAGAGTCCACTCTCTGCGCTTTTTCACCCTCGACGGGTGGATGGACTAGCAAACGAACGAACGTTGGATGGAAACGCGAATCGCTCGCCCTTTCACAATGGAAGCCTTTTTGCGCTCTATACTCTACTCATACCGATCGCAAAGCGACTAGAGAGAGAAGATAAAAGCGACAACGAGAGACACACAGAAGCGAATGTGATCCTCCGGGAACGTTCGTCGTTTTAACGAGATAAAGGGTTGACGAATGAACGGGTTTTTGGTTTTGTACTGATTTGTCTCCCGAACAGTACTTTTCGATAGTTCCCTTTGAATGTTTGAAACGGTATCATTGATTCCTCCAGGCGGTGATTCCCTTGATAACGCGGAAGCTGGAATTCCTGGTAGTTTCATCCGTCGGCGAGTAACATAAATGGCACAATTATTGACTCTTGTAAAACTGCCAATTGGGACTGGCACTTGTGTCTCTTCTTGTCCAATATGGTCCATGGGTTATTCACTATTCGAACCTTGAGTTGCAAACAACTATAACGCTAACCGAATGTTAGGCAGAACACACCCATTTCCTAATTTCGATACAACGGTCCTTTGAGCTAGCTTGCCTGCTAATTTGAGCATCTCAGTATATGCTTCTCGTCATGTCGATGCTACTCATGTGCCCCATGGATTCTCAAGGATCTCACATAGCTGAAGGATGGCGGGGTTCTGCAGGTTTCGCATTTTCGAAATTCCTTCGGGGAAGGTCCTCGGTTTCACGAGACCGTCGAAGGGCCATATCTCGCTGTATGGTACCATTGCTTCAGTGCATGTTTGAATCTCTGAGGGCCGCAGCATCCAGTAACAACGATGATGTTCCGGAGTGTCCGCATTCGTCGTCCGTTGCAGTACCCCGAGTAATGGTCGAATCTCGAGATTCCACGAAATCCCCAAATCTCACGTACCTCGGTGCTGATCCGGTTTGACTGATATACGCATCATTCCGTCCTCTCCAGCCGTTCGAAGGCTTCCAACGATTCCAAAATGGTCGGGAATTCTGGCTGAACCAGGACAATGTGACAAGCCGCGAGCAAGTATCTTAAACCATGAGGATAAATGACCATCCCATTGATTCGGGTGTCTGATCCCGCCCGAGTAGCCTTTTTCATAATGTTATACTCAAAGGGATCGAACCCTCAAAGAGTTCAATACCTCAATGCTCATCAATCTTGCTCTGTCAGCCGTAAGATGTCAATTTTTGCGCAAACTCTTACTTCATCTCAAGCAACAAGAACTAACTGAGAGTTCTTCCTTCCGACAACCAACGAACTCTTTCCTTCGAAGCTTCGGAGGACTTTTCAGCGGTCTCCGGATCTATACGGGACGTGTATCCCTATCTGAGAATTTCTATCTCCTAACTCCTCATCCGTACCCTTCTTTCTTTCATTCCGCTTCTCAATTCCATCCGGCTGCTTTTGCGGCTACGGGAAGGTCTTAGATTTCTTTTCTTCGGTCTTTCGTCTGGTATGATACCGTGCACGAAGAAACGGAGCAGCAAGTAGCGTGGCGTACGGTGTGGCGGCTGCTGGTGGCGGCGGTAAGCCGGCTGGCAGCTGCCTTCCGTGCAACCAACAAGCCTGGCGGTCTGGTCTCGCCCGTTCCACGTCTCTCCATGCGTGGAATCTCCGGAGACCCCCTCCCCCTATTCTACCCTGCTCCGGGAACCGTCGTTGCCTCAGCATAGCCAGCACCACACGGGACCTGCTGCCGACTCTGTTTCATCTCACTTCCACCATTGGATGCTGCGTTGGGACCTTCTCCTTCGCTGCTACTGCGAGTAGCGAGCAGCAGTACAGCTCACACCAACTGGCATACACTCTCATCGTCTGGTCCTCCACCCTCCGGAGCTATCCTTCTTCACCTTCTCTCCCACTATTGGTCTCGCGACCCCGCAAACGCGCCGGATCGCCCTCTCTGCGCGTACTCCTTCGTTCTGCTGTGTTGGTTCACATTTTCGTTCTCTCTCGTTCTTCGTTGGTTGCCAGAAGGGGACGGAGACTATACAGAGAGAAGCCCAGCGAGACTATCCTGGCCCCCGACGCCTACTGTAACCTCGCTTTTTCCTACCCTCTCTTCCTTCTTCAGTCTTCTCCGTCTCTTTCATCCACATCTTTACTCGCGTTGTGTGTATCTTTGTCAGCATCTTCCTTCTCCTCTTCCTCGAGATCTTTTCTCTCGCCGCGACTCACCGGCTTTCTTGTTCTTGTTCACTCCTCGTGGTTCAACTTCTCTTTCTTTCTTTTCTGGCCCTTCGGTTCCTTACCATCTCCCGTAGGCGGCAGAGAAATCCCGAAGCCCAGAGACCGCCTACGAACTGGCAGCGGGTACCAAGCGTCTTAACCAAGATGCCGAAGTTTTGTCGAGAGATGCTTCTTCTGCAAAGGCAGCAGGATATCGAGCTTCGTGAGGCGAGAACCAACCTCGGTTCCCAAAGAAACATCCAACGATCGTCCCTGAACAACTATTGTCCGGATCCCGTCCCGGTTCGGGCTTAGGGGTCCCGTTCGAAGCAGCTCTTCTCGCGGTCCGTATAAGAGTGTATTCTCTCTCGTTGCTTCGAGGCTTGGACTCAGATATGAATCTTTGTACTGGGAAGCACAGGGCACACTATACACTTCCAACGATCCCTTCTCCGCTTCTTTCTCAATTCTCATCCTCTTCTACAAGGGGCATTTAGAGACCGGGCCGCGTCGCGCGAAAAGCCAAAAGGATGCTGGACCTCTCATCTCCCTGGCCACTTCACCACCCCGAGTATCCCAGGCGCGAGTCTCCAAGCATCACCGGCTGAAACGAGATTGTAATAATTTATTCACTTTAGGTTCGCTGTCGTGACCCCTTTAGCTGGGGTTTAGTTCTGAATCCCTCTATTCGGTATATTTCGTTCTTGTCGAGCTTCAACTATGTTCGTGCAAGATATACACCATATATAGCTAAGGCACGAGAGATATCGCCCTATTTCGGATTGTTCTGTTTAGTTTCATCGAGAATCGTCCTAACCCCGTGAGCCACGTCGTATTCGACCGGAAGCGTTCTTTTTTTTTTTATAAGATTGGCCCTTTTGCCGGCTCTCTTGCCCACTACCGACGAGAACTATTGGTTTCCGGTCACGAGATTCGTTTCGCGCGTGTACTATACGGATGGTATTAGTTATACCTATATAGCAGACTATATAGCGTATCAACCACTATGCGCCACCCCCGACTCGATTCCGCTCTCGCGTATCGATTCGAGCGCGACCTCGAAGCGCCGCGGCGAGCTCCCAGCGAGAATGAAGAAGGGAGTCGGCCGAGAGCCACTTTGCCGCAAGGCGCGAGAGGTTCACCGATCTAGAGAGACGGCATAGAGAGAGAGATAGACCTAACGAGAGACGAGTCCCGTCCCAGACATGGATGGTGAATCGACAGAGCCCTCGAGAGAGAGTTTCACTAGTTTTAGTTTCCTTAATCGAACGGGGATCGACGCGATTTCCAGAAAAGGACTCATCCGACCAAGATACCGTAACAGAGGAGATAGAGATAATGGAGAGACAACGTTCCTTCAAGAACACGTGTTTTATATATATATATATGTACTTCGATGATAACAACGATTAAAGGGCATCTTGTTCGAGAGTTCTCGTCCTCAGCCAGTTGAGATAATCTTTCGTTACTTTATCTATCTTTGTAAACTTCAACATACACTTCCAGACTCCATTCAACTTTCCGTACGTTCAATCGTACGGATAAATGTTTCAGTCGTCGGTGATCTAGAAGTAAGGACGATATTGCAGACCGATTGCACGAATTCTGTTTTTCACATTCACATTGCATTCGAATTGCAGTATTGAGAGAAGAGCTGTAAATATCTACGTTTCCGTCAATAGATTGACTATAAAGAATACTAAAGTGTCTCTCAAACAGAAGATACGAGAATTTTTCTCCTTTACGCACATCTGTTCCGATAATCCCGAAGGAGACGAATTTCACCAGCGTCGAATTAATCTTTGGTTGCTACTTGTCTATCTATTCAGCACCGTAGAATTCAAGTACTTTGCACACTCGAATGTTCAGTTGGACATAAACGTTTTCAAACCCACACAATCGGAAGTAACGACAAAATTAGAGGTACCGCAAAGTTGAAACGCATTTGAATTGCCGTACGATTGCAAGATGAGCTTTATCCGT
>JABMBT010066498.1:0-11575 GCA_018906895.1 Odontocolon sp. PSUC_FEM 10030002
CGGCAACTATGTTGTCGTTGGGGCAACTATTAATTGAATGAGTTTAACATTTCGAGTTATCACTTTATAGTTACAAATACCATTTTTTCTCTCAGTGTACGAGGGCAGATTCATTGGCGAGCAAAAGATGATGTGCCGTGTCATAGTATTTAGCTCTTCTCGTTGAAACGTCAATGTTGCGAAGACTCGGTTAATATCCGTCAGCTAGCCAATCTTGCCTGAAGTAATTATCTACGGGGAGATGAGAGACACTCGAAGTGAGTTTCGAGATGTTTGAACTAAGCTTTTATGTGCCCGTGTGCTCCAATCGAGCGAATCCTGTTCGAGTGTGAGTCGCCTGGTAGAGCAGTCTTGCTGGCTCTACATAGCCAGTAGACTATTTAACATTGGTGGACACGTCTCACCGCAGCTGAGGCTAACTGGCCAAGGTTTTGCTGCTCGATATGATGCCTATTTGGAGGGACATGAGCTCCAATGGAATCCAGTTCTCGTTCTCTCGCTTTCGCTGTATGTCTTTCGCAAATATAGGTGTGCGGCAGACACACAACTGGCTTCAGGCTAAACGGCCTTCCAGGCTATTGGTCATACTCTCCATCCCCTATGTACGTGTCTATATTAGCTGTATGTAAACGTACATGCTTAATGTCAACATATTCCAAGAGATACTAAATCAAGGAATACACGATCTTACCAAGATGATCTTCTTGATGTTCCTAGAAATTGAATCGAATGGATTTTGGACTCAAAAGAGACTTTAAGAATTTATGTGGAATCAACGATTTTATAGACCAATTTTTCATTGTCGTAATTAACATTGTATCCTCCGTTTATGGCAAAGTTACCATTCATTTTAGCCGAACGGCATTTAAGGGAAGAAATTCCTCTAAGTCACTTCTCATTTCATCGGAGACGAATCTTTTGCATTCTGTGGAGTGACCGATAGATCTAACCTCATGCTTAATATGACATGAGGGGTATGAAGATACGGATATGTGCTGGATCATTTTGCACGATATAAGTACTAGATCACTCGGTACGATACAGATGAGACGCACATAGATATCTTTCTAGCCTACTTGTAGGAATGAGGCAAACGTGCCTTCCACTGTTCGCCGTTCATCCAGGGCAGCCACTGCTGTCTTCCCTGGATCCTCGCCAAGACCTCTATTACATTCCGTCTGATGTCCAAACGTCGAGTCCTGTCTGCTATATCACGAACAGACGTACGAATTTACAGATGTTCTCTTCCGTTGGTACTATAATACAGTGAAACAGCTACAACAAAATCAGAAGCAATAGAAGCACCATCGCCTTCGTTTATTGGCGCGACGAGAAGCTATGACATTACAGTACAAGGGCAAGAGGTAAATTCGAGAAGGCAAGCCTCGTGTTATCTCGTCGTTCACAGTAATACAGCGCCCTGAATAGTCCGACAGGTTCCCATTTCATGTTTTTTACCCTCTTCTCTTTATCTCTCGAATACCACACATCCATTCGTTAGCTCTGCCCTGCCACTAGCTCGGGATTCCGTGCCAAAAGAAGAAGAGAGGTCCTAAAGCAACACATAGGGGATTCCAGGATATTCAAGGACATAGAAATGGGGACGCGCCTTGGAATGGTCAATTGACCACAAATGGTGAATAACTGTATAATACAGAATACAACTGGAAAAAAATGCTGTAGGAATGTTAACCCTGTACTCACAACTTTACTGGACAATTGGTTTGATTCCTAGTGGGATTTGAGCTTAGAAATGAGATATTAATACTCCAGTATAATTATAAGTAGTATTGTCACTCGAATACTTTGATAATTCTTTAAATTGTTTAACAAACTTCCGGTGAGAGTCATTTATGTGCACTTTTAGTTCACTGGCTCAAAGGGTTAGTTAGTGGATGAGAGATTTAGGTAGGGAAGACGATATTCAGAATTCACAGGCCGAGGAGGATATCCGTGTTATAGAATTTCTCTTTAGCATCTCTGCTACATCGTAATATTTCTCCCAGCTTCTATTGCAGGCTCTACAGTTGCTGGCACAAGCAGGGATTATACTCGGGGCTTTCTGGTGGTTGCTCGGGTGTGCCCGGATGTGACGCACTCGAGTAACCAATCCTTTCAAAGGAGTTGCCCTGCTTTGCTCTATGTGGCTAGTAGCAATAGTACACTGACTACTCCTCTACGATTATTACTGTTGGAGCGTAAGTTTGGAATTGTTTGTGTAGGTAATTTAAGTCAGCATATGATAGTAGGGTTATACCTATCATACATTTTCGCTGAGTTAACGGTATTCTCTTCGCCGACTTGTGAAGTAGAATGCAGTGGTGGGCATGTGTTCATTGCTCGGTGCCATCTCAGAATAGATACCATTTCTCAGCAGATAATGCAAAATAGCAACTCAAATGGCATAAAATGTGAAAATTCTCTTTATACATGCACTCGAATGAAAGACATTTGGCTTATTTACGTAACGAACTGAATAATGATAAATGAGAAGAAGTCAACGTCTTGAAATAAAAATATTGAATACCGGTGTCTATCAAGAATCTTCATTTAAGCAACTTCCAAATTCAAGATGCTTGCTATAACTTTACTCAATTACGGGTTCCAGGAGCGTCTCAAATTGATAATTATAGACACCACCGCGTTCATTACAAGCGCTGGAAGGAAGCCATGGTGGCTGATATATAATCTAGACTCCAGCTTGCAAGTGCACTTGCTCATTTTAGATCTGCACTTGGGATACTTGGAGCAGCAACAGAAGCAGGTTGCTCGAACCAGTCGGCCTCCTTTGACTGGAGACACGGAGTATAGGCAAAGCACAACCTGGTTCATCTTACCCAAAACCAAATTTGCTCTGGACCTCTCGTGATTGTAGGTGGGAGAGAGGATAGTAGGTTTAGAGGCATCAACAAAGCGATAAAGAGAATTCCAAATATCGCCTACGATTTCGCATCACTGCACGAGAACGCTAGGGCTGGATGAGGAATAGAAAAATCAAGCAATTACTCAGTCGAACGGCTAAATAGAAGATCATAAATTTAGAATCGCAGGTATAGAACGGTCGATTTAATAATCGATTTTCGGGAACGTTACGTTTAGAGTCAGGATAATGAGTATGTTTGACCAGAGCATTAATTATTCAATTACGCTTAAATTAACGATCAACATTCTCTGCCCCAGGCTATCGTATCTCTCAGTTTCTTTGTCATATGCGAGCATGTAGATAATTGAGTGAAATATTGACATTTTCGAAAACATCCCGTTAATTAACTCCCGTCATTCGCCATCAACGTCGACCGAATGAGCTAGACAATCTCCTTGAAATATGTACGTATTTAATTTTCATTAGGAAAATTTATAAAGTATATTTCATTTATAGAGATTGATTGAAAATTAACTATCTATACATGTAAAATATTGCGTTTAAGTATTTTTTAAAAATCATAAACACTAAATTAATCCACGTGAAAGTTTAGTTAAGGGTGTAACTGCGCTCGTGTATATATGATTCAATGACACACGTCGCTGAATTGAACTCACTGAAGATCTGGAAGGCTGCTGAATGAGTAAGTAACTACATAGAAATAAAACAAAAATAACGAAAGGGTTGAAGTAAAGTACTGGGCCAGGTTAACCGGAGTATTTGTTTTTTTAGGAAAAAAGCGTTTCGTCGCTCCGCCAAGGAAAAGGAGACATAAAAAAAGAGAGGAAAGCGGTAATGAATTGAAAAAAGTGGTGCGACGATGTATAAAAAAGCGTTGGCCTAGGCCAGCGAGGAACCAGAGGCCCAAGGGGGAAAGAATGAATAAGAAGAGAAAGCAAGAGAGAGAGGAAAGAAATTCTGGAGGATCTCGACTATACCGAAGCTCTCTGGAGCGCATTACAAAAAAGGCCCCCCAGCCTTGCCCCATTTAATTACAGCGGCACAAAAGCTAGGGCGTCTTGACCCTCCGGCTTTCTCTCTTTCTCAGTTAACATCTACTACCACAAAAAAAAATAAAAATATGTGTGGGATGCTGACGCTACGCAGAATTTTTTTTATTATACAAAAAGACAAACTTTTATCAGGTCAATGTTGGCAAGGGAATATAATATTTAGACCATTGGGTCATCTTCGCAGCTTTGGTTCATTTTAACTCTTTGATCGATCCCTCACATCATCATTCGAGCGATTGATAATTCATAGGAATTCTTATTTTACATACATAACAGTCAGAGCATATATATAACTATATAAAGGTTCACTCGTTGTATTTTAGGGGTGGGTTAGAGCAATCTGGATTAATCCGTAGAATCTATGTAGAATAGGGGTATAGGGTCACAGGCTAAGGTAAGAAGAGGGGACCTATAGTCAGTCTAGCTTATAAATGTACGCTTCGTTGCGCGCGCTACTCCGTGATTCAATGAAAATTTAAGACAACCCTGACGTGGATAGTTTTATACCCAGACTTTAGATATAGAGACCGAGGGGGTGAGAGAAAATGTTGGTAAACGAATAAGAGCACCTCCCAGATTACTGCACACGCTCGCCATTTAATAATGGACACTAGCACGTACCAGGGTAAATAATCTAGGAAGGAATGGACCAGAGAGCAATATATAGAAGGATGGGGCACAAACTTTGTCCACCGTCTCCATATGGAATACACGCAAATATTGCTTCTAAGTGGTCAAAATCAGTACCCCATCCTGTATATGAAGTTATATCAATTTCACGATTTGTTGCTGTTCTATTTAAAATTATGGTACTTTACGCATTATTATATCATTTAACCTCTTTATTCACCACGATCTTTCTTTACTGCTCTCTACCACTTTGCTTTTACTCACACCCTTTATGCTAAAAAATTGTTTTATCCTCTACTTGCCACTCATCGGGACCTGGGCTTTTACAAGGCATGCATAATTAGCGTCTGGGAAAAGAAAACCAAGAGAAGAAATGTAAGAGGCCTGTAGTGGCGGCGAACCTGGGAGGTCAAAAGTAATTACAGCTTATTAATACAGCTTGGTGCGCGATATGGGAGTGCACACATTGCGTACAAATTAGATTTAAATTAGTTCTGAAATTCTCTGCCACTTGCCGCGAAGACTAAACTGTGACGTCTATTATATTTATGAACTTAATTTTTTGCTTTTCTCCCTTTCATCTCTTCTGTCTTGAAACAATAAAAAGAATGAAAGATTGTAGAGAGCTTGACGCAAAATATGCGTCTTTATACCATGACTAGGGTTTATTATTTGTACTCTTTTAGACCTACTAGTGATTATCACTCTTATTTTACATTATTATTGATGATGATATAATTTGATAATTTCGGATTGTTAGTTTCGGGGTTAATTAATTAAATGAATATCTTTTGCATTTGATTAACAATATTAAATGAATCTTTTTGTACGAAACTAGAAACAAAAACGTATTTCCTGTAATTTATAATTATTTCTGTATTCTTAATAATCAGTATTTCATCGAGACTGAAAATTTTGTCTCGGGTTACTACAGGATGCAAAAATTCCCACATGTGTTAATTCTCTTTTTATCCTCGACACTTGCAAAACGCGAAGTATCTGCAGACTTCGAGACCAAAAGGAAGCTAAAAATGGAAGACTAAAAGAGGTCTCATTTTTCGATTCGGGATCTCTAAAGCGCGAACCATCCAATTACAACACGAATAAAGAGGTTTCAATCAAAACTCGCATTTCGAGAAAGTGAATTCCTCACCTATTTTTCAAAAGGGGATACATACCCACATATACTTGGTGAGAAATAATCTATCGAAAATTCGTTATGAATTACAAAAGTGGAATTTTTAACAAAGTAAATACGTGCTTTCACCATTCAGAATTATAGAATTTCCTTTCCACTTACCTTTTACTATATTTCTCAATCAACGAGTTATTAACGAGGAATATTCAACCAAACGTGGTCTCTGGTCTTTGACGTGCTTTCAGCACAGGGGTTTACTCTCCGGTGGCTATATCCACGTTACACAACCTCATCTGGCTGAACCTTCAATTAGTTTATATACAGTATATTTCGAGAATGCAATTTATTTGGTTTTTCGTATCTTTATTTAATTTCAAAAACCCTATCACTGCAACTTTACCTCGATATAAAGTGAAATAAAGAGGAATATAGAAACGGGAGTGAAGCAACCCGCAATCTGATTTCTCAATAAGATTATTGACAACGATGTACAGTGGCTGTCGAATTCGTAAGCATGTAATGTGACTATTTAGCGATTTATTTGAGCATTCCAATTAGCATTTTATTTTCACGACAGACATTGACGTAAAACGTAAACAATCGCCAGTTTTCATAAGCAAACGTACCTAGGTCTTTGAGCGTTTAATGTTAGTTATATAACTGCATTGAAAATTCAACACTTTTGTTCAATTTGTTTTTTACGCTTTGAACGATTATATTCAACGATCAAATGTTAAACGTCTCTTTTCGATGTCACTGACAGCTGTTACAATCTGATGAAAATGATTCATTCAATTGTACTTCTGAATTAATATCATGGAAAACATTAAAATCATAAAAATTAAGTAAACTAACTTTCTAATCAATACCTCGATTTTTATTTTTAATATTCTACCATCAGTAATTCATATCAGAGATCTAACATTATTTGTGCTGAACACGTATGTTGATGGTGAATAAAATTTATAAATGTTGAGTTCAAAGTTTGAAAAGTAAGCAAACCCTTCTCGTTCGACTGGCGAAATTCCTGACGTATCTGGAATAATAAATCCTCTCGTGGTTGAACTACGTTACCCACTGTTTTAACGTGTTAAACAACTCAACATTACGTACTATTACTATAGTGCTGGTGAGGTGGAATGCACGCTGAGTTCAGACCTGCCTAATACGATTGTCTGACCACCCTCGTTCTGTAACTACTAGTTACTCGCCAGCATCGCGAACACCAGCTTCTTCTTCGGCTTACGCTACGGCACATTCATCCTAATTCCGTCAGATTTGTGGATTCTCGTATGTTTTGAGGATTGGATTTAATTAACGAAACCTCAATGAAATTTGATAGTATTTCTTTTTAAACGTAATTTCATTTCACGTGTTCCAATCTCTCTCTTCACATAATACGCTTAAAACAATATAAGTTATTTTTTCAAGTTTGTTTATTTTTTCCAAATTCAACACTTAAAACTGTCCAGTAATTCCGACCGAAAACAACCCAACGTAACGAAACGTCGTAACTTACCCTGTCAAAAGTTTCTCTCGTCTGTCCCTGGGGCTAATAATATACTATACACAGTAACTGTAGGAAAACACGATCTAAGCCAAATTGACACGATCGACTCTACACCTCTTTGCAGTATTACTACATACATACGTTGCTTTCCTGTTCACTTTACTCCCTCGTTATTAAACTTTGCAGTTTCCCCAGCAGCGCCCTAGATATCGATGCAATCAAATTTATAAAGCTCAAAGTGACAACTTTTGAGTACATCAACAGGCATTAATAAACACCAAATACATCAACGTATAGATCCGACTTTATAAAACATTTTGGAAGGTTCCTCGATAAATTATCCTGAATAATTTAATATACATACACGGGGAGAAATTTGAATAAAAATTATTGTAGAAATCGAGTAAAAAGTGCTGCTCTATCCGGTTAAACTGGGATATGCTGTCTGTTTAGCAAAAAAAGAATGTATATGACAACAAAAAGTAAGGTTAATCGTTGAATTTTTTGTCATAAGCTTGATCTTAATTGCAGTCTTAATTTTAGTCTTCAGTTGAATCTTAACTTGATCTAGGTATAAAAAATGTAGTAGAAAAATGCTAGAAAATAGTGAACTCTACTTGGACGACGATGTAAAGTTTGACATGAAATTCTTTGAAATTCCTTTTTCACACAGCTTTCTCTTTTTTTTTCTGCAAATACCAAATATTCTCGATGTAAAAGAATAATCAATAAATAACTTATTTTCAATTGCAACATTTTTTAATTGTATTCTTTTTTAAAAGCCAAATGTCTTATTATGATTTGTGCTTGATCATAGCACGCTAATCATTACCTCCTGATCTCATAAGAACGAACTCGAACGGGACGTACAAAATCACTGAAGAGCGCTGTAAATTTTTCTGCCCTATATATCTATTTGTCTGGCAGTTCTGCAATTTTTGCCCAGATAAACGGTATGTCCCAGCTTTATTGTACTGGACCTTAATTTTTACGAAAAATTATTTTCAGTGTACTGAAGATAATAAATTTGTTGTATCAATACATTTAGTTTTACATTTATTGAGAGACGATTTTTTTTTCTCTCAATTATGGGTCAGCGAGCAATCTGGGTAGTTTACGAAACTTCGATCGTACTTATCGTTCGCTTCGGCTCATGTACAGCACTCTCCACTCGATCCACCCCAGGGGGTGATCACCCGGAGAATCGAGAAGCTTCACTTCGCTCGCATCGTCGTACCGCAGCATTGCTCTTCTCTTTCTTTTCCTGTTCACGGTTCCAGCAGTATCTTCAGTCTCCTCCATACTCTCCGCTATTCTCTGCTCTCTTATCGAAATCGTTTAGCTCGACCGGAAAATAGAATACGCTCGCTCACCCTTCTCACACCCCAATGCCTGCGATTCCATGGCATGGCGCTCGTTTCTTCGCTCTTTGTTCGTTTGTCGCTTCCTCCACATTCTTGGTGTATTATACGTACGTAGACACCGCACAGTATATAGAGTAACAGCACTCTCTCGGAAGAATCGAAGCATCGAGCGTTCTCGAGTCGATCTACGTCCCTCGATTTCTTCTTTCCTCTCTTCTATATCTTTTATATTCTTCGTCCCCTCGCCCTTTTGAGGTAACGCAGCAACGACTCGCTATCCAGGTGGAAAAAAAATAGTTGATATAAAGTCTATACACTATCTATACCTATATTGTACGTCACGGTGTCTAAGAATGAAGTAGGCACTTAGAGAGATTTATAACAAGAGTCCTTTTTTTCTATATATAAGCTACATATATTATTTCTCTCTTCTTCATTTTTTCATTCAGAACTTTTTTACTTGCTTTATAATCACGAACGAAATTTCTAACTCATCAGCGCACGCCAAAAGCATTTTTTAATTCATTCGGGTGTTCAACAACTTTGCCGATAGAAGAAGCTTCGATCTACATCGAATCTCTTATGGAAATGAGCGTGGGAAGAAACGCGACGTTTCCTCGTACAAATTAACTACGTTTTAATAAAAATCATCGTTCGATAGAGAAACGGTTCATTCGTCCGCCGTTTAACGTTCGACTTTTCGCTCTACTACGTTTTCCGCAACGAGATAACGGGTACCGACGATGTAAAAACTGATGGGTGAATTTCTATCTCCTTAGAATGCAAATTCATTGAAATGAATTCCGACGCAGTGTAAGATTGTCGTAACGTCAGCCAGCAGAGATGGTAGAAACTTGTGGAGCGAGGCTGATGTGAATAGAAAAGGGAGGAGCTCAACCTCTTTCTCACCCTCATTCCCTTCCATTCCCCCTCATTCTCTCGTCTTTCTTCTACCTATCCAATTTCTGTACCCTTTCCCCGCCGCCACCGTTCTTCTTCGTTACATTTCCTTACCCTCTACTTCTCGAGGCTTTCGGCGTTTCCTTCCCCTTCGTCCTCACCGCGCTTCAGGGTAGCGCAAACTCACTTTCCCCTCGTGTGACGTCGTCTTTCACCTCTTCTCCTGCTATTGTCCTGCCTTTGTCTTCTTCTCTCTCTCTCTACTTTTAGATTCGTCGATCCTTACCTGTTTGCTCACTCTTATTCTCCCCTTCCACCCCTTCCACCCCCTCCCCCACACTTCGCGGTAATGCCGGCACGTCGAGGAATTTTTCCAGTTAATTTTCTCGTCCCGCCTGAGTGATATCCATCCCACGATGGGTATTTACATTTCCGCCACGAAACGTCGTTTCTTGTGGCGCGAAAGGCGTGCCACAGACATTCTCTGTTACAGAAGACGTAAGCCAGACCGTGGAGCGACAGCCTCCCCGAGTATTCGGAAAGTTAACTATATTAGCAAAATGCTATTGTGTGTGCAAGGTCAAATTGTATTGGATCGGGATTCGTTTCGACTGTGACGTCTACAGCTGTGAAAAATCGACTCGTGAAATCCAAGTGTCGAGACCCTGGAATTTCTCGAGTGAATTTTCAATTTCATGAAAACAGGGAAAACTTTTTGTTAAATATTTGCAAAACGTATTTAAAATATGTATATTGATTAATATGATGGAATACATTAAAATTTATATTGAAAGTTAGTCAATTTGACCGGATAGAAAGATTAAATTTATTGCATTACAATAGAATTTTTAATGTATTCAATTGTATTATAGAGCGATGCGTTCGAAGTTTCATTGGAAAAAAAAGTAAATCCAGTATGTAACAAAATTAATTTTTGTCTAGAAATTCTATTCTCACTGCAAGTGTCACGTACGGGAATTATATTACCTTATCCATATCACATATTTAATTTAGCGTGTAAAGTATACTGGAATAACCTGGAAAAGTACACTTCTTGGTCGTAAAGAATATCAATCGATTTGAAATACACTCATGAATAAATTTGTTCGCATAAAAGTTGAAAGACAAACGTTTCGCTCTCTAGCTGTCACCGTATACCCCGAGTGCTCATCTATATTCCAATATAACTTATTCCATTCAGTGACGTTCGCGGGTTCGCTTGTGCATCTTATGAAACACTTCTCCCGTTTCTTTTCTTCTTTTTTTTTTTATTATTCTATGTGTACATTCTTCCGGATATTCCTTCCCCGATCCGTGCAACAACGGAAATTCTTGTATTCCGTATCGACTCACACTGTTCTCGGTTATGTTTAGGAATGTACCGAAGCCACTATATGGGACTGGGCAGGATCAGTAAGAAAAGGAAGTGGCTAACAGAAGCAAGAAGAGAAGTGATCGAGGTCAAGGATCGAAGCGAACGTTCACCAAGATCAACGCTCCATATCCCGTGCACTTCGGTACATCCACTTCCGTCGAGACGAGGGAAAAGAGCTGAAGAATATATAGAGAGTAGAACACCTTGGTAGGAAACAAACTATCTTCGTAGGAGATGCTCTCGAGTAATCAAGGATGCCGCACCTACTTCGAATGAATATTCTATCGCCTGAGAGAAACACTTTCTTTCTTCATCTCTTCTACAGGTCTTAGATCCAGAGTTCCCTCGTACTCTACCATTGCTTTCGCTTCTCGCAATTTTTCCCTTTGCTCCTTTTCACAGCATTCACTATTCTTCTTTTTTTGGTTTTTGTTTGTTTGTGTTGTCCTCCATCCTACAGTAGCTACACAGACCACTTTGGTGTTGGAAGAATCAATTTCTTAAACAGCCTGTGCGATGTCTGCAGAAAACAAACAAGAGAGATGAAAATTGGAAAATATTCCCTGTCCAATAGCTAAGGAAAATACTCTTTGTGTCTATTTATGTATAACAATTGTTAAGTCTCTTTGAGCTCTTCGCTTTTCCTATTCGTCGTCATGGCAAGGCAATTTTCTTAAAGTTTGGTATCCTCGGACAAAATAATCCCCCCCCCCCCCCCCCCC
>JABMBT010066609.1:0-11569 GCA_018906895.1 Odontocolon sp. PSUC_FEM 10030002
TATAAGCTGACAGTTAATGTCGGTATCTTACTTTAACGCACGGACACATCTGTATGTTACGGAACATAAAATCGATGACCCTGTATCTGCGAGTCTCAAGCTCGCACAACATGAAGTTATGCAGTGATGGTGAGCTGATGCGCGGTAAAATAGATGGTTGGTGGAGCAGTGGCTAAACGTAATGTCCGATAAGTGTACACGCGCACGTCGTGGACTTGGGGCGGAAGTATAGCAGAGATCGAGAGTACGAAGCCGATCCTCGCGAGCACGCTGGTGAGAAAGAGGATGGGCGTATGGGTATTATCGTGTTCTAAATCCCGTTTACTCTCCCGCTCATCCCAACGTGAGTTTAAATCCGCTTAGGCCCCTGTCGTGGATCCGAGAGTGTCGGCTGGATCATCGCGTACAACGGAACGAAGAAAGACGAGCATGCTTCACCTTCCCTCATCTCTGGACCCCTCTAATCTCGTCCTATTTTTGTCTACATTTGGGCCGATTTCATCGGTGCCTGATGCTTCGTTTCATTTGGGACACAGGTGTCACACAGGGATCTCGCGATAACGAGATAAATCGTGAAACGAGGAAACAATGGGATTTCCGACCTATGTACGTAGTACCAATCTTGATACTCGAGTGGAGAGAGCCGATCCTTCGTTGAGCTTCAATTTAGAGTTTGCGAAGAGCGAAACAAGAACTGCGAAAGGTATTCCGATGATCCAAATTCCCACTCGGAATATTTTCATTAAAAAATAAAGGGCGACAAGAATGAGGTAAAATAGGGAAGGCTAAAAATTTATTCAAGCCATAATTAATCAGATATCTCGTGACGTTAAACCGTGCAAAATTTACATCCCTGGAGTCGAGAAAGCGACGTGAAATATATATATGTTCTTCGGACTGTAGAAATAAAGATAGGCATTGAGTGAATTATAGGCGACTAGCTACTCGATGAATGTCGTTTACAATGGTTCGGCTTTAATGAGAAAAAAAAAAGGAAAAGAAGAGTACGCCTGACGCTTAACTCGACGAGCTCGAAGGTTCGAAAAGCGCGTTTACTATCTTCCCGGGTGTTACGTGCCTCCAGGCTACCAGACGGCAGCCAGTTTTCTTAAACGTGTCTCTCTTTTCTTTTTCCTTTTCCACTTCCTCTTCTTCCACTTCTTTATCGGAATTCCCTTCGAGTGTTCCTCAGCGGTGAGCTTATACGTATACTATATATGCAGTCACGTGCTCGTTTGTTCACCCGGTCTTCGTCTCTCGTTACACGTTGTTCAATCGGGATGATAACAGTTTGAGCAAAGAAGCTTTTATTTTTCGCCAGATATTTATTCCCCAAGGTATATTTCTCTTTTGGTATTCGCGCGAAGCGCTGTTGAGAGCTGGAACACTGGACGAGACCCTTGGGGACAGCAGTTCTCTGCTGTCAATGACATCAGCGAAGATGAGGGCGAGGACGCAATCGCGTACAGAGCGTGTGAACGAATCAGTGTCGGGAGTTACGGAGACAACGAGATAAGGGGGTATTGTACGAGATGTCCTCCGCGTCCCTCACGTCTAGAGGGTTGTAGTATGCAGTCATCTCTTCGCATGATCCACCGCCACTGCTTTCTACATATAGCCCGAAGGAATTCACCCCGTATCCGATTCAATGGACTCAATTTTTCTATAAAAATGTCGTCACCCTAACCAGAGGAACTGAGGCCATCGAATGAAGTGCTTCCGTAATTTACTTCCTTCCTTCCTTCCTCATTCCCTCTTCACTCCTCGTAAATGGAAAAAGGAATGACGAGAAAATAATATTCCTATCCCGTTCAAGAGCCTCGTCGCCATTGGCATTGACAAGAAGGACCCGCAGCAGGTGACGAGAAAGATATCGCCCGTGATAGCGCTGGTGGGGTGGTATACCCGCTTCCTTTTCCTTCGAAATGTCCAAAGTACTCGGTTCGATAACTAGAATCGTTAAGATATGTCGTTCGTCGTGGGGATCATTCAAGTGCTAATGACCGGCTTTTCAGAAACCAGTAAAGAGGTCAAGGATAGGTACGAGTTCTTTTTTTTCCCCTAAAGATGGTGAAGATTTTTTAATCAACTGAACAACCTCGACGTCATTTACACGTAGGTAAATGAAAAGGAGAAATTCATCTGCTTTCCAAAATGTGAAACTATAGAAATATTCATGTTTTGTATGTGTAGCGCCGAACAAGGAAAATTGGATGCTGTAAACTTTGGCCGGAAATTAAGAATCTTCGCTGAAGCGATTACCATAAAATTTGTAACTCCAGAGACGTGACAGTAGATATACCTGTTCATCGTACCGTCTCTCTCTACTCTAGCCACCGTCGTAACGAGAGCGAGAGAGTTTCGCCAGAGTTTCTGGCATCCGTTAACTCGTTAGGCGTGTGAACATTGTAGGTGGGGAAGTGCTTGCAATGGATTAATTAACGCCAGCAGCGAATCATTAAAACGATTTGCATCTCGCTCGACCATCGGTGGACGATGACGTCAACATTTAAAACTAAGAGGACGAAACATCTGTAACTATAACTAGCTTGTTACATCTCCAACTAACATGGTTCATAGATTTATACGAAAGTTTGATGTCTTTGATACACGTTTCACTGGGAAATGAATTTTCACGAAGAGAAGGAGAATTACAGTTGAAGAGAGTTTCTCTGAATCTTAAAGCTGTAAGCGCAATCCGTTTGGACCACGTACCTAGACGTGGAGTATTTCTCAAGAGTTTCAAAATCTCTCTCAAGCCCTGGAACACTTATTCACCGAGTTCGCGAGCGTAGAATTGGCGTCGTGCGCAGTGCAAAGGTCTCGAGACGTACCAACTTTTCAACATGCTTCCTATCACACTATATACATATAGTTTTATGCAGTGTATTTTGACTCGCACGTACTCACCTCTGTTGGAGCGCATGGCGATCATGGTAATCAGAAGAAGAACGGAGAGAGTCGAGTTCTCGAGATTTATGCGACGCGAGACATGTATCTATGAATTCTCTTACTCAGCGAATTAATTAATCTTCCTATCTCATCCAGAGACCAATAATTGCCGGGCTGTGCGATAAAACAAACATACATAGCGATATGTCAACATTTGTTCATTTACGGTACGCTCGCATATGCGTTCTCTCATAATTATCTGCTAATTATCAAAGAGCTTTTTCAATTTATGTATTTTTCATGAAATGTCTACATTTTTTTACTGCAAGACGAGAGTTTGAATTTCTCTACGGAGATTAAAATTTTACTGTAATAGTGAAGAGGGAATATTGAAACCGTGCTACGTTCATTCAAGCGTGAATCTTCTGAAAACAGTGTAAAGTCCATGATAACTCCCCTTGGCCAGTAACGACCTCGGGTCTAAACGAAACTACAATATTTTACGCAGTTTCCTCTCATTTTTCTAAAGATCTCTATCTCGGTTTTCCGGCTCGTTAGGGATTCTTGAAAGTAAGAGTTTATTCATATTTTCTCAGACCTCTACTTGCTTCAGAGCTGTTATGAAATATAAGAATAAGGCTCTGACTCTATACCTAGATCTGCGTATGCTCAGGTAGAAAAGATTCAGCTGAGACGGAGGAATAATCAATCGCGTCTTATCGACAGGCGAAAGCAATTATTTCGGCAATCACTCCATCCTTCATTAAGGATCGTAATAGGTATCGGGAACTGAAGTATCGCATCAGGCTCAATGTTTGCGGATGGTACACATATACATTGATGGAACGGATAAGGATAACCAGAGCAGCGAATGCCAATACGCGAATCATCCTACACCAACTGACTAAACCTCGAGTACACTCACTCCACCCTTCAGTGATCGATCATAAATGACGTATCGATTGAACGAGAGAGATGAGTAGCGAGCTGCACTTCCATAGAGGAAATTCCTCTCACACTGTTTGGCGCTGAACTGAGTTGATGCACGTTGATAGATATGCAAATTTTTGGCGAATATAACAACAAAGCTCAAGAGATTGTGAATGTATTGCCAAAATGCAATCAATTTTTTTTCAAAACTTTGGCGGTTGATCTACCGCGGATTCTCCTAAATCTCACGTCATATATGATCGATTAACCTGTTATTATCCTGGAGAACGATTGTAATCTGTGTGATGCGCTTAGAAATCGGAAATCACAATCTGGTTTTCCTTAATTAAGTGTTGTACCAATTCATTAAAGTTAATCACACTTTTATCAACTTTATCGAAAGCAGATGTAGGTAACGAGGTTTGGTGAAACACCTTCTTGACCCTGTTGACCTGCATCAGTAGCCACACCACGTCGTCTAACTATCGATAGGCAACGACGACGCGACATCGATCCTAGTTAGACCTAAGAGTGTGAAACGACCGCGTGCTGGTAAAGGGTAATTTTCCAGCGAAACGCTAGATAGAAACGAGTGTGAGGGACAAAGAGGAGCCAAAGATAAGAGCGAAGTGGAACAGGAATCGAAGTGCACGAGCACTTGGTCCTTCGGAGCTCGAAGGTCTATGGTCAGTCTTCGATGGTCGACATAAAAAAAAGACCTCATCCAGATGATCAGTGATAGTTACGTACTACAAGTATATTGCGTGCCTGATGACTTTGACTCATTCCACCTAGTTTCTGTGAACGGGTACATAACTGTCTATTGCAACTGCCCCATTCGACAGAATCGTCTTTCCGCGTCCTCATTTCTTCGCATCACTCTTCATTCACAGAGTAAGTCATACAGTTATTGGCCATGTACAATCCTGCAGAACTTGGCTAGCCCGTTGCGAAGTACTCAAAAAAGAGTATACGCATTCTCTTCCAGATGCTTCCCGAGGGACTCTCTCGTTTTATAGATATAGACCAATTGCCTTTGGATAAAGTGCCAATATCGACGACAAACGGAAAATTATGTGCATCCGTCGTCCTTTCTTATCTCTCCATCTCCTATTTATCTATGGAGTTCCCAGAGCTCGGGATCTTCTCGAGTTCATCGACTGCGACAACATAGAGTTCACCATTCTTCGGTTATCGTATATTCTTCCTGGAAGAGTCAGAACTCTCTCTTTCGGTTCTTCTTTTTTTCAAAGCTTCGAATCGTATATAAGGAAAACGCTTGCTCCTCAAACTTTTACCGATAAAGGCAGATAATGTTATAAAGTTAGTGGAGTGCCTTCTATGAATAGATGTAACGCAGTAAGTCAGAAGATCGAATGAGCAAGGATTAAGTGTGGAGTTGTAGATGATAATGATTCTCTATAAATCCACGTTTCTCCCATCTTATCGCGTCACACTGAATCCCTCGAGTCGTGTGAGATATCCGTAAAATTTCTCTTCTCTATACATTGGGATCCTCGGGTCATCTTTTCCTATCCGAATTGGATTCTTATTCTTGCAATAACATAGATTTGAGAGCTTTTCGAAGTAAGATCAAAAGAATTTTGTCATCATGATATTGTTCTTATCACAACATTGGTCTTGGACATCAGCATAGAAATTACTTCACTGTTCAGTACGAGTATTTCCATAATGAAGAAAGAGAAAATTATCTATGACAGGACAGAAAAAAAAATCTTATTGGTGCAACACTGCAGATACTTTTGTTTTTTATGACTTTTCTATTTTTGTTCAACGAAGTGAAAACATGACACAGTATGAAAAAAAAAGAGTGTTTACTCATGATCCGGATCAGCTCATTTCTCTCGCGTATCAGTAGCTACCGTAGATTGGAAACTGCACTTTGCTGCGAGTTCCTAATGGTCGCATTGCAAACGTTCACTTCATGCAATGAAGCGTAATGCTTTTCACGATCAACCGAAGAGAGTAGGGTAGCGAGAAAGTCCTGCAGCATTTACCTTAAGGAAAATAGAAACCCGACGGGGCGCGAAATTCACATTGAAATCTCGTCGAATAATTCGGAACTCCGTTTCTCGAGTTTGAAAGGGCGAGTTGTGTTATCTATCATTAGCCAGGGTCTAGTTTTCATTTGCTTCAAAAACCAAGAATAACATTCTGTCCTTTTCTAAAGCATGTTCTTCATGTGACAGAACTTGAGAGTATTTTCACTTTGGCCTCTTGCTGATGCCACAGAGATAGAGATAGACACACAGCAAAGTGGCCTCTTGCGCATAGGCTTCCAGTTTTGGCTCACCGACCTACTTTGATATAAACTTACGGTACGCCGACGTTTGTAGAACAATAGGACGTCGATTGTGACGGGACGTGGGTCGACTGTCAGTGAGCGATTGCACGCCGATACTCCCGCCATTATATATGACTTATAGAACGATCTAGCTAGATTGACGATTGGTGAAAACGGCCTATTGTCAATTTCTATAGCGGTGATATGAAAAGTGATATAAGTTCAACTTACCATCGGTGTCGATCTCTTCAAGCATCGTCCGGAGTTCTTCGGTCCTCGCGAATTGACCCAGACCACGCATTACCCTACCAAGTTCTTCTTTTGTGATACTGCCATCCCGGTCCTTGTCAAAGAGATTGAAGGCTTCCTCAAATTCTGGAATCATCGAGAATCGTCTCAGATGCAATACTTTTGACATATCTGTTATAGATGAATTTCACCCTCAATCGACAAACCTTTCATTTGGGCCTTAGTAATGGCTGGCATCTTTTCTGTCGAATCGGTGACGGAGCTGGCACGAGACTCGGGAATGTCAAAAAGAATACTGGCGGAAAGTCGCGTTTCTCCGGAGGGAGTCGAGGAACCGGAAGCCGTGGCGAAAATAGCGGTATTGGCGGATGTTGAAGTGATCGAGGAACCGGACCCGCAGGCCGCGGTAGCTTCGATCACTTGGGCAAAACACCCGTCCATCTTCCGGCGGAAGCGTTGTCGGGTCGGCTCACCGACACCAATAACCTCGATACCACCTTCCAAGCCTCGAGACACGTCGCGATCTTCCTTTTTTTCATTGTTGTCGCCATCACCTCCGCCGCTGTTGGTGACGAGCCGTTGTCGCCGGGGGGTCAACTTCGATTCTTCGCCCTCCAGTATCCATCCTTTTTTCGCTTCCTGATCTCGCCAGGGACCTTCACTCGACGACGACGCCAATGGCCTCGAGGAACAGCCTCCGCTGCTACCCCGATTGCCCTCGACGTCGTCTCCTCCCAACTCCGAGTCCCTGCGTGTCTGTCGATCAATTGAAATAAAACAATCATTATGAATCTTATATGTATATGATTGACATTCATTATGCTATTACAATAATAAACGGTAAAGTGAGAACGACTCGAATTTCACAAGGAACTTCGTCAAAAGTTAATCTTACACGAATAATCTAGATTCATTCTATGTCTGAAGAGAATTCTCTGTCTTTTTAAAGGATCCTGAGGCACTTTTAAAGTCTAAAGTTGGCACGAAACCATTTCGTTGTTCACCCTGCAGCCCCAGCAGCTGGCTCCAAGAGTAAATGTATACAGGACGATTTAAATTGGTGATTTTCAAAATCTGAATTTCTGCAGCGTGACATCCATATATCCTCTCTTACATACTCATCAACGTGCAGGAATGTGCCATTTATTTATTATAACCTGAACAGTAACGTCGGTTCGAAAAATGTAATGTTCAATTCCATTTCCATAATCTCACAGTTTTCATAATGTAAACCTTATTTTCATATACGATCGTTGATTCCGTGTTTGATATTAGGCACACGTGTCTATCCATCGAATACAAGTCCAAACACCTGTTGGGCCACATATGTGTGCAAGCAACACATACTGCAGCAAACTTTGAATACCAGGAAACTCATGGACGTATTCGGGAATTCTCAAATAGGTGATCGAAAAGGGATTCTGGTGAGTTTCGCAATTTTGTTGAAAATACTTCAAAGCGATTGGGATTCCCGAAACGGTATGTTCCACAACTCTCTGTCCGTAGGATTTGCAATAAAGCCGTTCAAAGTAAATAGAAGTAGGTACTGCTGCAGACGAAGCTATTTTGTGTATAATGGGGCTATGATGCTTCAGAACGGGTATCCCGATCCTGTGTTAGTTTCCTATTTTAATAATACGCTACCCTGATACACGTTAGTTATGGTTACACGTGAATGCTTCGTATTGCAAGAAACAGTTCTCTTTTACTTCTCCTTTTAAATATGGGTGAAGATAGAAAATGTATAACTTGTTTATCAAAATTCTTACACAGCACATTCCTTCCCGTTATTTTCTATAAAACTATACGGTTATAATGAGACCATAGAATAATTGCTATGGGCCACCAGTTATGCGCCACTATGGGGATAGCTGCCACAGAATGGATCGCGGTTTTCCATTGGTTGTCGTGTTAAAATTGTTTGCCTGTTTGAAATTATGTCAACTCGGTAATGTGGCATTCGGGTCTCCCTTGAGTTTTGCAAATTTTACATTGACGCATGTACTGATGACGAAGCTCGAGTTAAGCGTTTTTACAATCGATATTAAAGGCTTGGCCAATAACACGACGTAGTAATGAAAGCCGAATGAGTTGAGGTAAGCCAGTTCGAACATAACTTGGACCCTACAGGCGCTTGACTACTGTAAACATCAACGTCTTGACAGCTCTCAGCAGGTGGTCGTTGCAGGTGGATACGTTGCCATGACGTGACTCCAATTCAGGACAGCATGCTTGATTGTGACGAGGGTTCACTTGCTCGCCGTCTATAGTGATCGAAGATCAAACACAAAGTCGTGCAGTGAATCAATTCATACGTTGAGGAGTGGGATTAGGTGATTCGAAAATTTGTCAAGAATTTAAATAAAAAAAAGTTTTCTTTGGGCGCTAAATTAGAGAGAATAGTTAGCCACAAAGGCTTTACTCATTACCATATCAGTGACGAAATTAGCATTGAAATTTGACGGATCCCCTGGCTATAAGTGCGCACCCGTGCGGTCTACCCCTTTTAACTTGGTACAAGCCGACCTCCGTGAAGAGCCGAGGATATGGATAAGGGAGCCAGCGTTTGTGAAATTCACGCGAATCTCGTGTGGATCGCCGGATGTTTAAAACGTCTCCAGAGAATGTAAATAACCCTTACAGAATTAAACAAGACTCTTTTGAGTCTGAACTAATCCCGCTGGAAACTCTTCTTCCTTTCAAACGACACATGAAATTCGTAGTGATTAAATTCTCTGAATTAAATTCTGTCGAAGCGAATAATGCCGTTTAATAATCACCGAGACCTAAAAAATATATAGTTTAATATAAAAAACTGCATATCAAGAAAATCGAATGTTCTGCAGAGATTTGAAAATCATTTTATAAACACCCTTATACTTTCCTCGAAATTAATTTGTGAAAGTGTCGTAGGAATTTCGAATAAATTCTGCAAATTCTCAACACGCGAATCATCAGGACACGGCTATTCGAGTAGCTTTATTAAATTCCGCGACAACTCTTGTGATTCCGAGGGATGGTCGAGCGTGGAGTCGAAACGATTGGGGAATTACGAACTACGAAGGCGAGATGGAAAGAGTGAACATAAAAGAAAGAAGAAACACCACGAGAATCTGAAAACTCGAGGATTCACGCGAGTCTCTCCTCGTCTAGAATGATTCTGCAGCTTCCTTGGTGGAAAACTTTGAATCTAATAATAATTGGCATACAGGTAGCTGAGTCCACGGTGGACGGTCGAGAGTTTCTGGCTACCTCGAGTTTTTCCATCCTCCGATGAGGCTTCGGTACTTTCGGTGTTCGAACAATCGAATTATCTTCAATTCTGGTCACGGCTCGTCTATCGATATCGACTTTCCGTCTCTCAAGAGTACCAAGACCTACGAGTAGAGAATCTCGACTTTCTCGCACCAATTTTGTCCAGCGACGAATCTGCGACTCTCTTCAACGGTCTGCTCCACTTGAAACTATATATTTTTCTCCTCCACGAGTGTGACGGCTACTTTCGTGGTCGTTCTTCCATCGTCTCGTCAACTGTCCTAAGGGGTCAGAGCAATTTGCATCAGTCGCAGTTCGCGAGGAGTTGAAACAATCGAATTGTGTTTACGATTCCATTCACGACTGTGCAATGCATTCTGTACACCACAAATGGACTTTCAGAGTTGCCGAGAGCCATTTGTAAAACGAAAACACTGCAGGGTCAGATCTAATTGCGCTTGTTATTTGTCACCTGTTTTCAGCGGGAAATACGACACGATGTATAGATATAGATGAAGTAATTTGTCGATGCAATGGACATTCATTAATTCGTTGATTAGGTCCATGTAATTTGATGTGAACGTATATATTGCGTGACAGTGTTTTTGTAATGTACTATAATGAATTATCAGAGGTTCTCGAATCTCATGGAAAGTGACGTATCTGAAATGATCGGTGATTGAAACGAATAACGTATTCCACCGTTCAATGTAATCCCCGATAAGCTTCTGGTGAATCGCTTTTATACAAGATTTTCAGTCTCCGCATCATCTCTGCACCCCATCAAACCAGATAATGGAATGGATGGTATTGGATAATGGAATCTAATCGGACTTTTCCTTTGTTTGCCTCGGAAAATACGTTCTTGCTTTGGCTTTGTTTCGCAGTCGCAACATTCCTGCTCCAATCTCTGAAGGATTCCAAAGATGACCAGTCAAAGTGGCGCACACGACATGCACGATTCACTATTTCGAAAATGAGAGCACCTTTAACATCGTTTGACCAATCGATTTCAGAAGACGGATTTTTGTCTTCCGTTGCATCGATTCGGTTTTCCTGCTTCCTGCATATTCATTGGATCCTATCTCTTACGAGTTTACCGGCTCGAAACTGAAACGAGTCGGTATGAACTTCGGACCCAATTTTTTCGTAGCCAAATGTTCTTAATTAACGAGACTACTCCAGTATAAAGTTACGATGGTCAGATATTGTTCAGTCTCCTCACGTGCCTTTCCTTGAATCCCCTCGGGAAACTCAACATTTTTTTCGTTCCTCTCGTCTGGATCTCTGCCCGAATGCTTGAGATTGGGATCTTTTTTTATCTCAGGCCTTATGAGAATGATGTCTGGTTCAAGCTTTGTTTCTATGGTCGTAATGCTGAATGTTCGTGGCGCGAATTCATGAAAATCAAACTTAACGAGCACCGTTCTTACCCTTTTATTCAATCACTCAAAAAAAAAAATTGTTCCATCTCTGGCAAACATGTGAAACTAAAATCAAGTCATCTTTCCTGACGAGAATTTCCACGTGAAAAATGCGAATAGAAAATTTCCTTTTCGTTTTAGCCTTTCCTTTTTCCTAAGGGTACTTGAATATAGAGCAAGAAGAACACAAGTCGACTCTCGAGATAAGCGAGTCGGCAGGGTGGTAGTTTTTCACCCTCAAGTTTCGCTTTCTCTCCTTCACCATCCTTGTGTTTCCCGAACGAAAGGATCAAGCCTGCAGATCTCTGAGGGGGTAAATTTTCGGAGTAACAGGTGCCTCTGGATATCTCTACTCTGTTCGGTGGTTTCGCAGTCGTACGATTTCGCAATTGTACGACGATCAACTCAAAGATGTCCCATTGTTTCGAGCTCTCGAAATGATGTGAAAGAAATCTGCAAATTAGAATTGCGCAATTCTAATTTGCAGATTTCTGTTTATTCTTATTTTTTTTTT
>JABMBT010066720.1:0-11568 GCA_018906895.1 Odontocolon sp. PSUC_FEM 10030002
GGGGGGGGGGGGGGGTGAGTGAGATAGGAAAAGGTGCGAAAGACGCTCTTGTCTCGAAGGAAAGAGGTGTGTGACTAGAGAGCAAAAAGCGAGTGAGTGAGAGAATGAAGAGCAACCCCCCTGGCTACGGACGAGAACGACGAGGAAGAGCTGATGGTACGGCACATACTTGAGAAAGTTTCGGCGTGGCACAGGATCCAGAGGACTTGGTGTTGAACCGGGCGAGGGCAACAGGGAAGGAAGGGAACGACGACGTAACTGAGTGCGAAACAGTTTGAAGTGCTTGCTAAATGTTGCGGAAAATAATGACTGATGGTCGTTGTAGGACGTAACACCTCGACGCGTTGCTGCTGCTGTGTTACAGAGTGCGCCCGAGGGTTGCACGGGGTAGCTCGTGACTCTTCCGTTATTCGAGCAGTTTCGCATGGGACCAAAGTGCAGCTTTATGTTTTCTGATTATTGCACAATCGACGAGTAGATCTGAAAGTAGTTTTTTCATCTTTCGTTCCGTCATTTCTTTCATAATAATTCTTGTTGAGTGTTGTCGAAAGGTACGAGACTCGTGAATACGCGAACGAGCAATAAGGAACGAGGGTGAGTTGTGGAAGGATGTCTGGTTCACTAAGGTGAGTCTTCAAAACAGAAGTTCCAAAGGGAGCTATCCTGTTCGCATTGTACAACTACTGTGGGGAGGTGTTTCTCCAGTATTGTTGTCTCTACCAATATATCATCGCCACTGAGGACACCCAACTTCGACCGATAATTTCCCGAGGAGCGTTCCAGTGCCAACCCCAAATGGTGGTAACGCGTCTCGAATATTTCTAAGCATAATCAAAATCCTGAGGACATAACGACACCTTGCCATTTAAACGAAATACATAAGAGGAAACCCTCAAAGCCTGATGGTAGAAAATACCAGAATGTGGTCAGGCATCCAGTCGCAAGATCTTGCAGTTCTGCAAATATCCGTTTAGCGAAAGGAACGTGTAAATACGGTTCCCTGGTTCCATCTACATTCTCGAGGGTTTCAAGGGGCCAGAGGCTTGATGGTTCTAGAACTTGGAATCCTGGGGATGGGAGACTGGCGTAGGTAGAAACGAAAGGAACGAAAGCAGTGGAAGGGTAGGGTTGTGAAGTAAAGGTAGAGGCAGAGGATAGGAAAGCTCTGAGAGTTGCTGGTAAAGCTGGTGATGCTGTATATCGAGGTCAGCGAGTTTTTCCCCTGCGCGAGACGAGTTGCGCATTCCCGGATAGGGTGGACGGGTGGGTTTCACTAGCAGTGAGACCAGCACGAGTAGACGAAGTACCGGCAGAACCAGGAGAAGCTCGTGGTGGGCGTCGGCGTCGTTGCAGTGCGCCGGGCCAGGATTCGAACGAGGGTACCCGCCGATTGGACTTCCCTCGTGGCACCAGCACCGCCCCGGACCCGCCAAAACCCGCGAGATGCGTGGGCGTCAGATACGCCTCCGCCCGCAAGCTCTTCTTTTTACGCAAGCTTTACTGCTTTCTCTCTCTTACGTCTCTCCAGGTTCGTACATACCGGTTGTATGTACGATGGTAAATGGAGTAGGGGTTCTGTGTGCCCCTCGTTCACGCTCGGAATAACGAGCGCATGTACAAGAGCACCGAACCGAGCTTGCAAGCGCTCTTAGTCAAGGAAAGTCGAGGAAAAGTCAATGCATGCTCAGGGTAGAGCATGACTTTTAGGTAGAGAGGTCGAAAGTCTTGTTCCTCTATCAGCATCAGTGAAAGAAGCTTTTTGCATTGGGCTTTATCAATGCTGAGCTTGAGTGGAAGCTTTGGATGGTAAAGCTTGCATGTTCGCTTCGTTGAAATCTCCGAGTTGGCAAAGGTAACCATAATTTCGCTGCCAGAGCTTTTACCGTTGTACGATTGTAGGGATAGAAAGCTCGTATCTGTTACTGGGATATGGAGGAATGAACGAGAAAACCACCCCCGGCTCATAAACGACTCGACGATGGTTTGTTTGCCAATCACTTACGTCTCTCATCGTATTCCATCCGATCGAGGTATTACTACGGAACGCATTGGTTCATCCCAATCCTTCTTCATCCCCTGGATCATGAGGAAGTATGTGTGTATTTAACTCGTCCAGGAACTTGAGAGCATAAAACGGAATGGCTCGAAGTTTCCACGATAAAATCAGGCGGAAGCAACAGGGATACGTCGGACCTTCGATAATATCCCTCGGTCATTCTACAAGTCGTAGGATACTTTGCACGCTGCTTACTTTCGTCTCTTATTCCTAGCATAGGCAAAACTTTATTCCTCAGCTCTTCGGGGATGAGCCCTTCGCTGTTGCTGCTGCTCTTTTGCAAGCTCTCTGAGCTTTTGCCTAATCATTGCTGCATTCATCGGATAAACTACGTAATCAAATTATCGTCATATAAGCTGAACTAAATAGGGGTAGATCCCTGAGCAGAAGAGAAGCCTCGAAGGTCCCTTACCGAGAGATCTACTCCACTATCCCGCCGCAAGACCAAGGTCGCCTTCCAGAGTTAACCTCGTTCCCCGAAAACCCTTTGCTTCTTTCCGGATCTAATTACCGCGGGCTCTCATCCCCGGAGATCTTTGGAGCAGGACACCCCCGTAATGCGCCTTTAATCTGCAGACTTCGAGCAACGTTCTCACTGAGGGCCCATGGAATTTAGTTCTGCCACAGGGCTACTTTCACTCCCTTGGGTCTTCCGTATCTTCTCGGAGGTCCGCGATATCGTTTCGCGAAGTCCTCGTCGTACTTCCAAGTACCGGCGAAACTCTCTGGCCCGCTGTAGAACGCGAGAACGCCACCCCCTAATGATTCCCATGGGAGGGTGCGCGAGATTCCGGATTAATCGACGTCGCAGCCACCCCGCAGATAGTTTAGTTCACCGTGGCGGATCCGAAACCGTCAGAAATACGGTGGATAGCAACGTCAAAGGAAAATTAAAGGATTTAGACAAGTATTTCTTCCTCCCCTCCAATTTCTGAAAAATCGTATAAAATGATGAACCCATGTCCTGAAGCTAATCAATGTTTTTTTTTCGTCGTCTTGTCGGCACTTTGGCTTGTGTGATGTCATTGTTGATGGATAAGGGTATTTTCCAGGAAATAATAATAACGTGGCCGATAGAACTTCCGTCGTTTACGTAAATTCGTCGAGAACTCCATCCACATGTTAGGAATGTAGAATTTTGGGCTCAGAGACCCTCTTTCCTATTCCGTCAATCTCCGGACTCTAATTATGTAAAAGAAAAGTCTGGCTAATGCCCGGCTCGACGAGAGAGACCCGTCGAATAACCGACGTCCTGTCGATTCGCCTCAATTACGACCCACGACTATCATGAGCACGATAGTTGCTTTCTCTGCTGGGCTTTAAATTTCCAGTGTTCACCTTGAGCTTACCCTGCAAACACACGAGATACAAGCATATGTTCTGTCTCATCAGCTCAACAACTCATGACGACCCTCCACTGCTTTCACGTAATGTTCGAGGACTTTCAGTGACAAAACTAATAACCCCTGCCGAGCCCATCAGCCCCTTCTTTTTACCGTCGATACTTTCAAACAGTCATCGGGTTCTTAAAACCATCAATGGAATGGCTTTATGATCGCATCTTGCCACGGGAACATCAATTTTATCATCGCTTCGGCCGGTCCGCAGATTCTACACGATCAATGTAAAAGTTTGTTGAAACCGGACTTGCTCCACCAGGACCCGAGCATTATAGACAGTGGCGTAAAGACTGAAAAGGGGGAAATCCGAAAGAATCCAAGTCCCTGCTTTTCCTCGCTCTTGACCGTATTGTAACGAGTGAGATCGTATATAAAGGAAGCTAAACCTCCTGGCTGATCGAAGTTTGTTTGTTCCACTTGGCGTCGGCGATAAGGAATGATATCTGCTCTAGCTTTAGCTCGTTTCTTTTTCATTCCCTTCCTTCCTCTGCTTGTCTATATATTTTGCAGCTTTGCAGACTCAGCGAGAAAATTCGCCATTGAGAAACTGCTCTCTTGTTTTCTAACCTTTTCTTTTTTTTATCAAAAGATGCTGGCTTCCTGCTGACTTCCTTTTTGACTTGAATTGTCTTTTAGGCTTCGCCTCGTTCGCATTAATAATCAAAGGATTTCCAAGTGTATTAGATGCTGGACGAGTGGGTTTCAAGAGGGTTGAAAGCAGCATCCGTAGAACACATCCACACACCCTTTACTTAGTAGACAGAGTGAGAGATACTGTAACAAGCTTACAGGGAATGAAGGGTTATATCTCGAGGTTGGTTAACCCCTGGACTCTACGCGTACACGTATCGACCCTCCACCCTCTGGACCATCCTTCTGTTCACTATTAGCTTTTCCTGTAGCTCGAACGTCCATACACATGTACATATCTAGCTACTAGAAGGTAACGTAAGCGTGTGTTACACTCGGACCACATGAGATGAGTTAAAAGACGAGAGAACCGAGAGCTTGAGTGCCTTGCCGTGTCCGTTCTCAGGGATGGGTTGCGTCCTGCGGTTCCTCGCAGTTCCTTCCTGGCTCTCAGGGCTTTAGCCCGTTCGACGACAATTAGCGACTACGACGACGAAGTATCCACCATGGTCAGTAACCCTTTATCCTGAAATGGTATGTCGTGGGAAATCCTTTTCCATGCCCTCGAGTTGTTTGAGCTTTCTGAGTTTCCGAGAGTCAAATTTTACCCTCCGAAAGTAGTACATCTTTTTACAAGTACGTAGAATGTACGGTAGATGAATCCCATAGAAGGTATAGTGCACGTATTTTTTTTACTACTCCTATGGGGAAACATGCGAAACGATTCTTCATACGGATACGTGGGACAGATGTGAATTGCGGTCATCAAAAGTCCTTCTGGACAGAAGGGATTTTTACAAGTACCATCATACGGTACAGGCGGTGTTTTTCAAGAATGGAAAAGTCTGAGTAAATTGAGAAGATGGATGGAAACGAGTGGAATGCGAATGTGATGGGTCATGCTAAAAGGATAATAAGACTATCATGAAATACACGGATTGCAGGTCTCGGAGTTGATGGTAGGGTTGGAGGCATAAAATGAGGGTAAATATTCCGAATTTAGTCGGTTCCTTTGGTCTCGGTGTGTTTGTTTCACGGTCACCCTCACCGCAATAGAGTAAGAAGAAGAAGAAGAAGAAGAAGAAGAAGAAGAAGACCAGGCGACGACGAAAGTGTTTCGAAGAAAGTTTTAACCGCGTCTAATGGTGAAACTTGGCTCGCGTTCGCGACCGAACAACTCCGCGGAGGCCACGGGGAGTTTGACTGTTGGCCAAGCTTTCTCTTCTGCAGAAGGTTCCTGGAGAACCGGAAGAACGTTCTGCTTCACCCCTCAGGACATCCACCCAAGTACCCTTCTCCCCTTTCCTCCTGCACATAACTATATCGTAAAGAAAAATCTATGAGAAAAGCTCGTCGGAGCTTTTTCACTGCCGTACCAAAAAGTTTTTCATCCGATCCATCTCTCAGCGTTTGCCACTGGTCCGTCCCTAACTACACTTGCTGACTATAGATAGTTACAGTTACCCCTGGAGCTCGGACTTTTATCCCAAAGCTTTTTGGTTCCCCCGTCCCTTTCGCCCCCTCTCGACGATCAACTCCTGCTGAACTTGACCCACTCACCCTGGTTCTGAAGGAAGAGTCGTTCGCGACCTTGGCACCGGTATAACCACCTCGAGAAGTCTGCACCCCAGTATCAAGAACCCACCAACTTATTCTTCAACGAGATTCTCCTCATCCCTCTAAAGACTTTCACCCAGTCACCATCACCGGCACTAAATTATCCTGGAGTTTTATTCACCCATTCGAATTCATAATCGAGTCTCGTCCAGTTTTATAATTTCAACTGGTGAATGAGCGAGAGTCTTTTTGCAACTTTGGATTATTCGTCTTCTTCTTCTTCTTCTTCTTGACGTGGAATTTTTCAATGCGATGTTGAAAATGGTTCAGTATTTCCTCAGTACTGTTTAGTCTGGTTTCGGTTGGTTGGAGCTTTACAAAAGCTCGTTGTTTGTAGCTCCCGTGTCTCGAGAGAAATGCTCTCATCCTTTAGAGATTCGAGGTTGGTTAGTCCGACGAAAGGTCTGGTACACTGTGTCACGGATTTCCCAAATCCCGGTTGCACACTGTGTACGAGAACCACGTTGGCCAAGTAAGTTTCGCGTTATAGTCAATGGAATAAAATGGTTCTCCCAGAGCTTGCACCAGCATTTGAACCAGCAATCTGCTGTAGAACCGGTACAGCTCCATCCAAGTTGGATCCTCTGCTGGTTCCCGAGACCACAGTTGCCTCCGGGCGATTTCGTGCGAAGCAGCCCGAACCGGGAAGACTCGGAGATGTTCATGCTGGGATGGATGTAGTGTCTCCAAATCTAGGTTCAACACAATACAAGTACAACATCGAGACTTGTATTTTCTAAACACAAAATTGACACTGAATAAGGACGTACAACTACTGCCCTTACTACTTAATAATTCATCTGGCCTATTTAGCTTAATAACTACTGGCTTGCCCTGCAAAAATTGGAAATACTTTTTTTGGTATCGACAGGAGTTACATCATGAGCTTTCTACAGTGTTTCGTATTGGTAGACGGAAGGAATAAACGATGGCTGTCTGGTATAGCGATATTTATATGCTAGCTATAGGCATCTTCGTTTTGGAGTCTCCGCTGGTCTCGGTGTGGCATCTGTCACCGGAAATAGGAAGCCGATCGACGAACCGTGTCGGTACGATGTCATCCCGAGGACGAGGCTCACCGGAAGTACCAGCCGTCCTCCGTCAACCTCTGGCTGCTGCACTCGGAACTGCTTCTCGTCGTTGGTGCATGAGGAACGTCCGGCGTGCCGGAGCAAGAAACCACTCCACCATCGGCATTTGACTTGTACGTCTATCCTTCTTATACCATCGACAATCAGGGAGAACAACTTTCTTGCAAGATTCTCGAGCGCGATCGACCGCGTTTCCGCTTCGTTGCAAAACTTGTACTTGTCTTACTATCGAGCTGAAATTCGAGTTATGGATGAAATGGAATATAATTTTCACTTAATATTAGGATTGTTAGATCCTGGGATTGTTAGGATTGTTAGGTCTGTCGAAATTTCGAGGTAAAATCTTAAGCTAACAATATTTTCAACTCGTAAAAGATTTACGTGTTTCTGATGAAGATGGAAGAGTTCAGATCTTGGATCTGTGATTTCGTTTCGACCTAAATCGCCAGTTACATCTCTAAGTACATGTAACCGAATGAATCTAAAATGAAGTGACAAATTATTTTTAAAAAGTACGTTAGGTGAATTTGCACTCAATATCTTATTACCTCTTTGATATTTGGAATTATTTCAAATTTCGATATTTTTCTCAGAGCTTCAAACTATATAGATACTGGAACCACTGTAGTACCGTGTGTACGCAATATGATATATCATACGCATACACGTATCAGGATGATATCGGTCACGTACGAGTTGTATCTCAGAGGGTAGAAAAGCGAAGTCCCTGTGTCGCGCTGCCTTAGCCATATATCAGTGACGGACGGACAGGATACGCCTTCTCCCTCTTCTCACCCCCTCTTTTGCCGGTCTATGTCCCAACAGTCGGGAGCCACCCTTCCCTTTTACTCCAGGGTTTCTAGTCTTCGCTCTTGCTCTCTCATACTTGTCCCTGGTCACCGAACTGTGCGTTCAAGCTGACAAGGAAGGGTAGATTGCTTCTGGTTCTGGTCCTGGTCATGCTGGAAGTGTCGCTAACTATTTTACGTAACTCTGCCGACAGTTTGGCCCGCGTTGACCACGTACGTCCGGCTCAGGGTCCCAGGGGTGGTCCCAACCCTCGCTGGGTGGAGTGGGAGTGAAACCAGGCGACACAGGGTTGGAGAGGAGTGAGGAAGGAAAGCTCACGGGGAGTGAGAATGCTCTCTCTCTCTCTTTCTCTCTCTCTCTCTTGGTATAGCATAAGCTGAGTCTCGAACACTCGCCGGTGTTGTCGAGGAAAGGGTAGTTTTACCAAGGGTTGTCCCAAGATATGCATACGTGACGGACGCAATACGTGACCATTTCCAGCAACAGCAGTCGTATTCTCGAGACATCGGGATATGTTTTCGATGCCCCCAAGGACCTTGCTGGATCTTTTTATCAGTAACAAAAATAAGATCCTTTGCATCGTTTTCTCTTGGACACTTCGATTGGAAAATTTTCATGACTATATTTTTCCGGTAGATAGAAACAATACGTATCGTGCGTGTTATAAATCGAAGACTTCATAAGATTAGATAAGAGCCTTTTTATCCAAAAAGCTTACAACACTTTGTACAAAAATCAATTTATTTTCAAGAGGCTTAGACATTATAAAATATTGTACTCATTTTGTGTAATGTACGTTTGATCGAGATTGGCCCTCGTAGCGATTCTCTCTCGTGACTCGAATCGATTTCGTATAGTTCTGAGAATCACGAGGGAGACTGGCTCGCTCGTAACTCGATCGCCTCTAATAAAAATCGTTCCTTCGCGACGTCGTTCATATCCATTTCCACTGAATCTCTCCGTCGATGTAGCCTCGGCGATGGCCCATAACGCAACGTTAATGACCATCGATTACGTTGCCGTAATTACCGCGATAAATCGCAGACGCGCCGTTACTACTGGCGAGCTCGCTCTCGAGTCTTGGCGCCGCGATTCCTTCCTTCCTCCCTTGGAACGTTTCTCACAAGGATCACAATGCATTCTCGCCACCTTTCCATCCCTCACTGAGAATGCCTCGCTCTTCTCCTTGTCGTTACGACTCTCTCAGCATCTTCCAAGATCTTTGATTTCCTTAAAGCTGAATTCCTGCAGGTATGAAAAGGGCGAGCTCGAGTGCAGGCTCAGAGTGCATAATCGTGAGAGATAGAATCGACAGCTGCAAATGGAGTCGCGAATTCAGGAACAACGAAACTTTCGTTGAGTTCCTGGAAGGAAGTCTGTAAAGCCTCGCGAGCTGAAAACAAAAGTGTCAGGGTGAGGTGGGGGGGTTGAAAGGGGGTGGGGTGGAAATGAGAAAGCGCGTCAATCCTTTCGGCTGATGGAGCTTTGGCCAACCGACGGACAGTCTTCTCGATTGACTTATTCTCGTTCCAGCTACGTCTACGTGAAGTCGCCCCTTTGTTTTCACCTTCTGCTACGATGATCAGAATCGTCAGCACCGCCAGTTTCACTCGAGCGAAAAAGCAAGCCCGCTGTGTCTTCCTTTAGGGGGGTCGGGAGATGAGGGAGGGGGAGGTACAAGCTACTCATCACTCGCAAGCTCTTTTCCTTTTCCTCCCGACCGTCCGTCTTTCTTTGCCCGAGCGAGGAATCAATTATGGAACTTTTCAAATTTGTCAGTAATATTGAAATTTCTTTTACGCCCTCCCCCTACATCCCCGCAACCTATCGTACTACCCCCTTCCCTGTCTCTGTTCGAAGCTCATAATTGAAGTCTATCAGAGAACTCGCTGCGACGAAGGGATGTTGCCATCCAAGTGGCGCGTCCAGGATGGGAACTGAAGGGATGAAAAGAGTCGACGAGTGGTGAAAACGAGGGCTGAAGCTTTACCGACTTTGCTGGAACTGGAAGAAGCTTGAGACAGAAACCAACTTTTTGTTTTTCACTCTACTATTGTTTTCCATTTCCGAAGAGCTTCGTGCAAAATCGTTACCTCCACCCGTTTCTCTCCTCCTCTCTCCCCATCCTTCTCTATTTGCCATCAACCTCTTTCTACGTACACTCACAATTTGCGAATAGTTGAATGAAAACTCTACTGTCGTTGATCGAGGCGAGGACGAAGAAGACTTTCATCATCGAGAACTATGGCTTCCGTTCAATTTATCGCGCAATTCAACGAGGATTCGCTCGAGAAGCCTCGATTGATATTACTCGTCGATTGGAAAAATTGTCGCGCACCCCCGTCACCAACGACTTTTTCCATTTCAACACGAGTCCGTAAAATCTTATCGCCCAATGAAATTGTCATGATTCTCGCATTTTCGAAACATTTCTTGAACCGCAGTGCAATTTTTCTTCAGTGGTTAAAACAGCCCTGAGGATATCGACGTAGAAATAGCTGTAAATAGCGATCAATTTTTATTGACGTATTTTTGTTATCAAACTTGGGGAAAAAAATGAAAATTCCTCAATTACCTTTTCACGGTGTACTGATATACAAAATGAAAGAGATCAACGTAAGAAAAGAGGGCGAGTAATTGATACAGGTCGCCGAGGTATAGGCCTTTCTAATATTCATTATAATGAAAATGAAAAGTATAAAGTCTCGATGAAAAGTTTCGCACCCCTTTGACTGTGCCTTTGAGGACGATACACCCGGGAGATTGGTCATTAAAGTAGAGCGATGGGTTGGGAAAAGGTTGGAAAGAATTAAGGGAATTGTGTATTATAAGGCCCCTCATGGAAAAAAGGTTAAGACCAGACATAATCGAGAATGTATGAGATTTTTAAATGACAAATATATCACATAAAAAAATTATTTTTGATACGAGTTAACTAATTTAGAGAGCACTCATTAGCATCACTATCTTCTTTCTTCTCTTAATATATTTCCCATACAAAATTCTGTACGAAAAAAGCAAGAGAAAAGGAAGAAAGAGTCAATTACTTGAAATCTTCGGTGCCCTTTTTGCTAATCGAGTATATCTCGATAAAATCTTTCGACCCTCCACGCATTATACCGACCTAAACGATAATCGTCTAATTAACCCTTCTAGCCGGAGGTAAACGAATACAGAGTTGGAGTTTGAAGAATACGAGAGGTCTATTGCCATAATAAAAAATGACCTCGTAACCGTAACGTTAAATAGGACGAGCTTTCAGAGCATCCTCGAGCAAGTTGCAGAAGATTTCTTTTACCTTGGAGCGAGCCCTTTTTTTTTACTCCCTTCCATCGTGACTTTTCTTTAATCTTATTTCTCGTTGAAAAAAATTCCCGTACGCGTAATAATAATTGAAGTAGTCCGAGATAGCTAATTCAAGTTTAGAGTCTCGTGGAAGGTGGTGGAAGCGGGGGTAGAAAGTAGATGAAGGCAGGGAGCAGTACGACATTCGTCGAGTGAATTCGCACCCTCGAAGCTCTCGGATACCCATCCAGCATCGTTCACCCTTCCCGAGAAAGCATCGGCTCTCTTCACCCCCGATTATCTCATCAATTTTCATTAGCCGGTTGCGGGACGCATCGTCCGCGAAACCGGGGGATGCTGATTAAGACCCTCGACCGAGTGAACGGTTCACATGTTTTCTTGCAACGTCCGCACGCGTCCTCGTGCGAGCAATTACCGATAGTCCTGTGTATAATTAAGAAGCAACGACGCCGAAGCCAACGCGAAGGGTTGATTTTCTCGCTGACGTCTCGTTGACGATCCATCCTTCGTATACGACTTGATTCGCAACCGTCAGCAATCCGGCGATGATCGATCACTTGTTACCAAGTTTACTTGAATTATTTCAAAGCAAAATGAAGAACGATAAGGGTAGTTTACACAGATATAATAAAATGTGTCGAGAAAGGGGTGCGATTTT
>JABMBT010066831.1:0-11568 GCA_018906895.1 Odontocolon sp. PSUC_FEM 10030002
AATTAATTATTAAGTCATTAAAATCATTGTAAAAACAAATATACTTGCCTGACTCTGTCTCCGCGATATCCGACGTCTTGTTGAGTCTCTCCACAGCATGAACGAGCCGTTTCTTCAATTTAGCGATATCCCTGACCGACTCAAATTTGTTCCAAGTCAATAATGGTCTCGCACTCGACGTATCAGAATTGTCGGATTTTCGGGACGTAAAACGCAGCAATGCTCCAAGAGCGACATCCGCGACTTCTTCCCAATCCTCAATAAAAGTGATAGTATAATCAATTATTATAACATTAATCGTGCGATATCCGCATAAGTTATAAGAGTGATAAGTCTGATAAGCCGGATATGTATATTTTGCGACGATAAACATACGGAGAGTTCGTGTATAAAACGTAATGAACATCGAACAAATGTAAAGTCTCTCAGCGAATCGTCGATTAATAATTACACGCCGTAGAGTTTCATGCTCTGCACGGAGATTCAATGTGTACGAGCAATGAGAAGAAAGAGCAGTTGTGTACCTGGCTACCGGACCTCACACTCTCGGTATAAACACCGTGCAGAGCAATAATCTCGAACCGTGCTCCCAGCGATATAAATTCATTACACATAACATGCGAAACTCCGAGTCTTCGTATATACTCGAGCTTATACAGCGAATAACCCTTTCGATTTTTGCGAGAGCCTGTTTTCTCGCACTTGCGGCAGACAGACATGAAAGGTTTCTCGAACAACCGCAAGACACGCGTAAAAGTTAGCATACCAACTCGCAACTCGTATATAGAGAAAGAAGAATTATATACAAATTAATACAGTCAGACCTGACGTACAATTTACTTGAAATACAACAAAGTATGAAGTTACATAATTTCAAATTACTCCGCATAAGTTTTATAATTATAATCATCTCTCTTCATATCTGTTGAGAATGTAAACAAGTGGGAAGACGGATAAGTATAATTCATGCGAGGTTCGAGTGTGACGAAAAATGTATCAAAATTTGGTACAATTAAGAAATAAAAATAAATGTTTGTAAAATTACACCAAAATTCGATAAATTCATTTTTACACGTATGGAGCGTGTCATCGAGAGGAAGTGATGTATATAAATGAAAGAAAATAAAAGAGGGCTGGAGGGAATTCCACACGGTCGCGGAAACCGATAGAAAAACGTTGGAGATAGAAAGGGGTAAAATGAAAAAAGGAAAGGTACAATCGAGAATGCGAATCTTTAGTGGCGGCGGTGCATGCAGAGGAAGAGTGCACGGATGCAGTCAGCTAACATTCTATATAGTATTACACCAGTATATATAGTATAGGTATGTACGTACGACGTCGTCGCGCAGCTGCGGTTCGAATCCGATCGCGGACTCGAGCATCGCGTACTTATCGTCGCTTACGTTGAGCCGTAGAAGAAGGAGCAGTAACCTCAGGGCGCACTGTAAATCGTGCCCAGCTCGCTCTCGTTCCTGTGATAATATATCGAGTGAAATAGAAAAACAAAAAAAAGCCAGTTTAATTTAATTTCGATATTTTCATCGATATATGAAACGGAAAAAGCGTAAAACGAATTCTACTCCAAAACGTATGAATGCATTTTCAAGAAACAAGATTGAAAAAAAATGAAAAACATAAATATATACATTTTTCGATTATTTTCCATGAACTTTTTTTTCATTTCGAGAAAAATTGTACTAAAATTGATGAACACGAGAAAACGAAATTTCTTCGTTTTTTCTGGAAACTCTTTAAAATTTACATTTTTTGAGAACGGCAATACCGATTTCTCATTTTTATTTTTTGCATTTGACCGATACTCATTGGCAACGACTCCACGAAGCTCACGTTCTTTAGCTGCACCGTTTATTCGTTACACGCGCTATCGTATCGATTCGACCCGACGGTCCAGGGTTCGCGCCAGAATGCGATTCACTCGGTGCAGCAACGCCTGTAAACGATCGTTCGTAAGCTTTCGAGTAAATTCGCTCACGAGTCTTCCCGACGGCAATTTTACCACCGTTCGCCGATCTATTGAATAATCTTCCTATAGATAGCGGGGAATATACTGTAATAAGAGAATTACATCCGAGAGAAAAAGCAAGCGAGATGAGATTATAAAGCAAAGCGTGCGTGCGTGCCTCCGCGTAAAATAAAGCCGGCGCCGGTCTTCTTTCCCTTTAGTATGCACTTTGCTACGCGCGTTTACACTATAATTGATTCACACGGTGAAGTTGACCGACTTTACAGCGATTTCAGTTTCACGATAAAAAATACTCAGTGAATTTTTCATATCCGATAATAATTATCGCACATTTCTTTACGTAATGTTTACATAAAATGATTGATTCTTATAGAACGAACAATCGCTAGGAATAATGTAAAAAAAGAAAGTAAAGTTCGTCAATTTCATCATGAGGATGCTGGGATAAAAATAAGATTACATAAAATCTCTACGACGAAGCCGATCGTTTAACTTGACAATTTTTGTTAAAAATTCTATATCGGAATCTCGAGCAGTTCAACTTGATCGTGCGTTGGTGGATATACACAAGATCTTTCGCTCGTGGTCAGAAGACTGGTGCGCATGCATGTAACGAGCAATTACCGCTCGCGCGGCCGTAAGATCCTCCAAGTGCGCGAAGATCGAGCGATACGTCGAGTCCAAGAGGGTCGGGAGCCCGGTAGCGGCCAAAGATCGGGAATTCCTTTCCCTGACGCCGCGGAGAATCCTCCTCTCGATGTTTCTCAACTGGGTCGTCAGCAGACCGATCTCATTCTGTTGAATGTACATACAAGTTTTAAGAGTATATAACACCGTGGAAGCGCGTGAGCGGTAGCCGCCGTTTTCCCGTCGCCGTCGTGGCGATGAGGAGAGCACAAGAGAAAAACGAGGGTAATTAATCTGCGATGATAAATCAGACGTCTGTCTCGATGTACGTACGTTCCGACCGCACGGAGATTTTGCCATGCATTCGGACGCTCCCTCGCAGCATCCCACTCTCTCTCTTTTCATCTTTATCGATTCTTCTCTCTTTCTCTCTCATTCATTCTGATCTGTGGCACTGTTCTCGGGTAATGCTCGTTCTTTCACACTGCTATCCGCACATTCTCTTCCTACTGTCATCCAAGATCATCCGAAGCGACCGCCGAGATTCTATAATACATAGTATAACATACAAACAAGCGCATCCTCTCTGCATTCAATAATATATGTACAGTTCATATGGACCACCACTGACTGAGAATTTGTACGAAAGGAGAACGGAGAGTTAAAGTAGACATTACAGATATATAGTCGCTACCGTACAGTATTCGATTCAGAACATTTTTGTTATTTTTCTTCTTTTTTTTTTGTTATTTGTTTCTTAAAGAGCGAGGCCACAATACCAGGGGCATTTGCCTGCGGTGATTCTTGCTCTCTTTAACTCCGTCATTCTTGTTTTACAGTTAAGGACGATGCTACGATGAGATGCTCTGGTATGTATAAAGAACGTGTGTGTGTGTATCGATGCGTATGTGTAAATATAGATGTATATAGATGTACGTGATACGTGCACGCATATCCTCGCGGCATATGATCCGAGAATGCGCGCACCCTGACTCTCGTATGTGCTCCGATCGGGCAATCGGCCAGCCGCTAGGCAAGCCAGACGAATGCAAGAGCGATCGTCTCGTCGGGAATGAATCAGAAAGAGAGAAAGGCGACATTTATTCAGGTAGTCTGAGATAAAAGTGCATTCGGAGTGTTTCATTCATTCATTAACACGCTGTAAGACTCAAACGCACAAAATCAAACGTACTAAAAATAAAACTATACAATACAGTTACGATTATAGTTAAAATTTTAGAAATTGAAGAAATATCGAAGTAAAAAGTAAAAGTATAAAAATCCACAGGAAACTAAAAGTCTTCGTATACTCGTCTAAAAGAGCGTAGAGATTTAAACGTCTCCAATGACGTCAGAGTGAGAGAGAGCGAGACTAAAAAAAAAAAAATAGGACATACAAGCGTCTCGCGTGGTAGATCCAGAGCTGGCCGAGGGCAAGACTCGATCGTGAACGAGATTCAGAGCATATATATATATATATATATAACCACGGCTCACCGTGATCCGTTTAACACGGTGACGAGTAGCAAAGTGGGTCTCGATCTGGCTCTGTACGAGTTGCAGATGATTCTGGCCGATCGATGCTACGTAACTTCCGGGATATCGGGATTGCAGTCTGGCGACCAGCTGCTGAAGTACCAGGGTCATCGACAGCGGATCGTTCGATTGTATCCTGTAACGATTGGTGTTCGTGCCCGCTACTATAGTAACAACGTTACCGATCTGTGTGTGCTGCAATCCGAGAGCATTCGAGCTCGGTCGCTGAGAATGTTCGCCGATGAATTCTGCGCAATAAATTCAACATCTCGTCTCTCAATACGAAATACACAAGCCTTCAATTATCAACCAAGATACCAGCCAATTCATTTAGCGTCGATACGCTAAATGATGATTTATATACTCTCTTCTATTAAAAAAAGAGGCTCGAGGAACATTATTTTTTTTTTGATACGAAAATATCAAAAATCAAGATACCGTTAATGAATCTGATTGATTTAGTAATGCAGGAATTATTTCTTTTACCCGGAAATAATTGACTGAAATTGACGAGAGGCTGCTCGGGGCTTTTTATCGTCACTGAGAAGGATGCTGTGTTTTCAGGTGGACAGGCTCGTAGAAACATTCTCAGCGGAAGATTCGCTGTACTTTGAGAGATTCGTAGAGTGCCCTCGTTGACAGTCTCGTAGGTTGCAGTTACAATCATCTCCGATGACAAAGGTGGAAGATCTCCGTTTATGTAGATCATGGTCTTAAAAACTCGACGATCAGCTGCCAAATGATCGATTTCGAATTATAGTCTCATAGCTGGATCTATTCAATGATTAAATTTGTTTCTTTAATACTTTAGAACATTTTTCTATATACTTACACAGTGTTGAGAAAATTTGGAAATGATCAGAAGCTACGAGAGGCTTTGCAACTTCCACATTTACTTGAACATCTCGAAGCGGCGTGTACGAGGATAAATCTATGTTAACTCGACACATCGTATGTCGTCCTTTGGTTTCTTCGTTCGATTCCGTAAACGGACAAGGCTCGAGATCCTTGGAGACGTTGATAACGACGAGAAGTTCAGATTCCACAGTCGACTCGATGAGATGACGGCCTGAGATGAATTACGTAAAAACCAGAAAATAATTGAAATTATATTTATAATTTATCAGTGAGGGCAAATATAAAGACTGCACTCCTGATTAAATGAGAAAAAAGGAGAATATCGTATATATGTATTATAATAATTACACGAGGAATTTAATATCGCGATAATTACCAGAGGTTGCCGAGTTTCTCGCGGATTTGCGCAACTCGAGTAGCTCTTTTTCGGCGGCCTTGTAGTCGAATCCACGGTGATGAAGAGGCGGAGCGATGAAGAGAGACGGCTCGGCGCCGAGGTAGCAGGCCTCAAGCCGGCCTTCGTCAGACAGGGCGACGATGACCCCTTCCAAATGCTGTATGTGTGTAAATCACACATACATGTGTGACCAAGTTAAAAAAAAAAAACAAGAAAAACACATGGCTTGTATAGTCAAAAAAAACTATACAATTTACTACACGTATATAGTTACTCCGAAAAAATCTTACGATTTGGAACTATAATATTGATCCGATTGTATGGGTTTAATCATTTCTTGAGTAACTCAACGAATTTTTTAATGAAAATTCATTACTTTTTGGTTCAGTCTATATATAGTTCAGTTATAGTCTATGTATAGATTGTAGATGATTTTCTATATACACGAACTATATTTATAGCTTATATATTGTTCTAAGCTACATTTTTTTTGGGCTGAAATACGCGTGTTATTATTGTATATACATGTATATATATGGCGTATGCGATGGGTAGGTGAAAAGTTTTCGGAGGCAAAAAGATGATATAAAAACATGATGATTCTGCTCGTAGGGATATATATATGTATATAAGCGTTCACGTAATTTCGCGCTCGTTACGATCTGGACATTAAACAAAAGTGTAACGACTAAAAATTAAACGAGTTCATGAGTCGCGAGAGAGCTCGTCAATTTTTGTCCAGTGTAATGCTATAACGCTGTGTAAGAATAAAAAGATACGAGAGACGAAAGTTTACGAGTCGCTCGGAGGGGAAACCTCGAGGGTTAAAAAACGAAAGACCTCGAAATTCTCGAATCGTCACTCTCGCTCTACCCTCGAGCACGAACAGTTTCGAGTGGACCATTAGCTTATCGCTCTTATAGGACGACGTTTTGGAAGTCTCGAGCTCTGCGGTGTCGGATAACCCTGAGTCCTGCGAGGATGTCCTTTTTTTTTTTTTTGGAACAGAAAAAAAATCGAGGAGACGAGTTCTCATGAGATTCGTCGTGTAATGGGAAAGCTTGAGTTGAGTGTAAAATATCTTTTACTTTTTTTAAAAACTTGTCTATAGCAAAAACCCATTTGAAACTATAGAATCAGAATATACGTCACTATAATGTAAAGTTAATTTTTCAATTGCTGTATCAATATCTTTTTTTTCGTGAGATAAAGACGAACAAAAAGCAAAAAAACAATATAGACGTTATAAAAATGGGAGAAGAAGAATTCCTCCGACATTTGTCTTTCGAGAGGAAAACGGACTTTCTGGCGCGCAAAAAGCTCGTTAGCTCGTTGACGCTTTCGACGTTTTACCGCACACTCCGGGTGTGATAAGATAAACCGCCGTATCGTGAACGACACCTCCGACGTTCTTTCCTATCGCCCCGTTTCGTTGCGATTATTCTCCCTTTTCTCGCGATCGAGCTTCGCAAGGGTATCCCAGTTCATACATACAGTAAAATCCGATTCGCCAATAGAATTATCCGACAGAGATCTTGAAAAATAAAAAAAATTCTACAAGTTTGTTGCTCGATTCTATATACACTTTGCGTTTCATTCCTAGATCGAAGAATTCTATAGTCACGAGGCGAGAGATAGGCTTCGATGGTGAATCTAGCGAGCGACTATAAACTCGACAACGAACTACGGAAGAGAAACATCGATAGCGCGCGGAAAGCGGACTTGCCGAGAGAAGGTCTCGATTTCGTTGTCAAAGGTCATCTTAATCTCGATTATGGGCTATCATTGAAAGCATTGATAACGACTCCTCGCCGGTGTCTCCGATCCATAGTCTTTTTTTTTTTTTAATATTATTTTTATTTGTTTCATTGAATATCTCTTATTTTACGTTCGCGTAACAACGAATTAAAAATAACTCGATTATATAGATTTATCGGGGTGAGCCTTCGGTTTAAGAATTATGAATAAATAAGTCGAAGATAAAAAAGAGGGAGAAAGAACGATAGAGATCGTTAACTCTTGCTGTTACACTCTCGACGACGAGGACATTTCGTTTCGCTTATATATATATACATATATTTTCTCTAGGACTTTGTACTTTACTAAAATAACTCGAGTTATAAGAGAATTCAGAAATATGTACTATCTCGCTTTATAATTATAATGGTTGAAGAGTTAGAGATACAGAAGGAACGTATGTACAGTTAATAAACAGAAGTAACTCATGCTTTAAGCTGATAAGCTTTAACAGATAACCAAATTTGAGTACATGGAAAGTTATAAAAGTCATTTAGCGTAAAGGTTGTTGTGACTCACGACTCTTTATGACTTTTAAACAATTGATTATTAATCATTATGTATACGCGTTTGTTTACCTGAAAGTGGGCTCTCGCAATTGCAACAGGTGTGAAAGGCAATTGTGCGGACCACTTGAGAGTCGTACCTTCGTAAAGAAGAAGCGTGTCAGTGTCGGCTACCACGAGTACCATCAGTTTGCCATCCGGTTCTGTAAAAAACGCAGCGTTACGCGTTTATATACATACACACATCTATATATATATATGTATATACATACATTTGCTATTGTGTGACAAGAGTCAAACAAATCATCTCACGTAACATAAGTGGTAACAGGCTAAAAGATATTATTCGTAAAAAGAATTTAAAAAGAATGAAGAAAATAAGAAAAAAAAAGAACTAGAGAAATATTGTCTTGTGTGTATACTCGATCTATACTTGAATGAAGTGTTTTTATGATATAATCTCTGTTTACCGATTACGTAAGCTCGAAAGCAAACTGGATTGTACTCGAGTCTCTTGGCGTATTTGAGAGCCGTACAATTGTCACGGAAGCAATAGAGATTCCTCTCGGCCAGGACTACAATTCCGACCTCGAAGCTGCTCAACGTGACGGCCTCGATACCGAGGACAGCCTCGCTGAGATTGTACGTCCAATCTGGCTCCAGGCATCTCGAGCTACTGACTTCTGTATCTCGTACCGTATCGTTGATCCTCCCGAATTCCGCGATGTTCTGATACCTGTGACATTTTCGTTCTATATACATGCATATACATATTTGCATATATATATGTACCAGGACGAGTTTGACGATCGTCATCAAAGGTTCGAGTTTGATATTAGAGACGATGAACGTCGAGATAGTCGAGCTCGCGATGAGGCAACGATCTTGAAACAGTTGGAATAATAACTGCACTCGGGAGAAGAAAATTTCACAATGCCAGCAGCAGAGAACACCAGCAGAGTCGAGCATTGAGCGTTTGCTGTTGCTTTTGCTTTTGCTGCTGTGGTACCTCGCTTGCATATCTCGCGCAGCAGCAACATAAGCTCAACTCCACTCGTATATGGTTATACATACCTCGTAACATACATTATTCATCGGGAATATACTACTCGACCATTTCAACCTGCCCGCGGCATAAGAACCCCTCGCGGCATACATATTTATATGGGCGTGTGTGTCGCACATGTATGTATACATTAGTATGTATATATCTATATATATGTCTAATGTTAATGTGCTACACTCCGATATGAGGGACATAAAAAATACGAGCTCGTACTACAAATAAAAAAAAAGACTATTAGAGAACATCTGGAAAAGTGTATCCGAGAGTAAAATGCGAGTTTCCTTATAAAATGTAAGAATCTGTATACTCGATATTAATGCGTAGCAATACGATTTGATAGCTAAAAAAAAAAAATTGCATGCAAAGATAATGGTTAAAAAAAGTTCAGTGTATCGAGAGATTTATATCCGATTGTAAAAAAATGAATTTTGTTACAAAAAAAAAGGAGAATAATCTCGAGGATACGAAGGTTAAATCACGGTCTCGGTATCCTCCTCTGGCAATATCGATATTCGTTTCTTCGATAATGAACGCAGTGCAACTGCGATCAGATCGAAGATACATAAATCAGTGGTACCGGGATATATGTATCTATATATAAATATCAGATACCAGGGCGATTGGTAGCATTTTATACTATGTTGTACACGTGCAACGTACGCGTAGTATTAATGTCGTGCGTAATATATCATACGGTGTACTATGTATGTTCAATTGTCGTTGAGAGCACGTTCCAATTAGCAGATGCGAGAGATTGAAACGCGCAACCCAGCATCCACATGATCACCATGCGTTCTCCACTTTGACTCGGATGCTGGGATGCTGCGTGGTGTACGTCACTCGAATAATATAATTGTGTGTTTTACGACGCGTGGGCGTCAATTTTTTTTTTCTCTTTTTTTTTTCTTCTTTTAATTCATGTCCCTATTTCCTATCCTTGTTCGACGTTTTTCTCGACTCGCAGCTTTTAATCGGTTTTTCCCGTTAGTTACGAGATGTGTATGAGATGAATTGCTATATATATCGTGGTCCCCAGCTGTGTACGTAGACTTGTATTATAAAATACGGAGAACGAATGAAGCGAATGAGACGCGCTGTACTGAGAATGCGATAACGTGCCTGTAACATTCTAGGATCCAGCCGGAACTCGATGTGACGAAGACGTCGTTCCGGGAAACGTAGACAAGAGGCTCCGGTAACAGACGATTCTTGAACGACTGACCAAAGGTATGGGCCTCTTGCTCGTAGAACAGAAGCGTGCCGTCGAGACATTGAACGCAGAAGAAATCTCGGCCTCGAGCACAGCCGAACGGTCCAGTCGTCAGTGATGCTGGAAAGCGTGGCAGCTCGTGCTCGTAAACAGCTTCGAGGATGCATCGATCGCCTGCAAAAGGTTTTTATCATCGTAGGCATTAAAAAGAAAAAAAAGAAGAAGACGACACATATATCACCCTGTTGTCGTTCCATTCTTCTTCCTTTTGGCAAGAAAACTTTTTTTTTACGAAGGAGTTTACGTTAAACCAATTACGCGATAACGAGAAGGAATGTGAGACATGTATTGTTAGGATTAGATGTTTGTTGCGTTTGTGGGACGTTAACAGAATCAATGATGCAGCAAGTGGATGATGGAGAGATTTCGAGGAAACTGTTTTTTTTGAACTGGAGTAAAAAAATTTCAACCCCCCTGGACTGAGATTTGGCTTCTAAAAAGCCAACTTTTCTTTTTGTTTACTTTAATCAGAATGTTAAAGCCCTATCCCATTGGAAATTTCCCTCTGATTACAAAAATCATAGAGATTTTCCCTAAATCCAAATAGATAACTGAGAAACATCGTAAGAACTGATTGTTTCACGCTTTTTCCTCGTTATTCAAGAATTCCACAAAATTTTACTGATTTGACAAAGTAAAGTAAGCTGTGCGGTCCATTTACCCAATTGATGAATAGGGTAAAAGCGGGGAATATGGGTCAGCTCACTGAGATGGACCAGCGCGTATCCATTGAATTGCATTGTCAAAAAAGAAACAAGCCACGCTTATTTATTTTGACGAGAGTGAGAGAATACGCTACCGGAATTTTTTGTTACTGCAAAATCCTTATCTTGTGAGATGGACCACAGCGTAGTTACTTTGTATAAAATTTCTAAAACAAATCGTGTTCACCGCTTTACAGAGCATGTTTTTTCGAACAAAATGCACATCTGCACATTGGAATTTAAATTCCGAAGATAGGTGTTGCATCCTGAAATATTTTGGTGGCCCATATTTCCCGCTTTTACCCTACAGTCTTTGGAATATACTTTGTCTCTTTTTATAATAAAATCACGATTTTCTATATATAAACTGCCAATAATTGGCATAGGCCAATAACTGTACCATTTACCCTACATACGTTGACGCGTGATTATAAATCGACTCGATAATTCTCAGCACGGAGTTTCGTTCCATCTTTAGAATTGGCGTGTGTTATCCGTGCGCGAAGGCGTCACGCTTGTTCGCACGTACACGCGTTGTCGTCACGTCGCACATTCGAGATAAGCATAACCGCGAATGGTCCAGTGAAGAGGAGAGGGGGGAGGAAAGTACGCACGATAGGATAACTATAATTAAATTAGAAAAAAAATATCGCGTGAATGAAATTCGGTGACGAAATTCATCATCGCGTTCTCCGCAAAAGATTCGAAGCTTTAATTATATAAATATGTTAATTATTATTTATCCGCGTTTCCGTTTGATAACGTATTTCAAAATTTTGTAGATTTTCTCTTCAATTATAATTGTTTATATACAAAATATCAT
>JABMBT010066942.1:0-11565 GCA_018906895.1 Odontocolon sp. PSUC_FEM 10030002
AAAAAAAAAAAAAAAAAAAAAAAAGAGGCGGAAAGGGATGCTGCGAGAGAAAGTCGGGCAGACGTTGGACGGGGTACGGGGAAATGTACCTTTGACGCCTTCATATGCGCCTCTCGTCTCTCTCTCGTTCCGAGCTTCGAGTCCTGGTACAGGATTCGGCGTTATTCTTCATCCGCGACGTCTTCGTCGTCGTACAGGATTCATGGATCGACATGGCGAACGTCGACCAAGATCCCAGAGAATTCTAACGCCCTCTCGGAAAATAGACGTATACGAGACGCCCATATTTACGTCTCGCAGAAAATGTTACATTTTTGTGGCCTTTTCTCATCCCATACTTCATTCTTGATCCTTTTCTTTTCTCACTTTCGCCTCATCCTTATTCTACTGTTCTTTCTATCTTCTTCTTTGTTTCCTACGGTCTTTTGTCTTTGTACGAGTCTCGGAAGGAAATAAGAACGAGTGATAGAGAGGGAAAAAACAATGGAGACCGCTCTCCATTACCATTTATAGTGATTCTCGAACCAGCAGCACACCTTGTACCTCCGGTCCCTTGTTACAACGCAACGAGACCGACATGTACACCTTTTAGAATCACCGACGTTGCTTCGATGTTTTTCCTCGATGCTTCCGGCTGTATTTGCTGACTTATAGCCTTGGTCATCCCTCACGATGCATCTGCATCGAGATCGACTTTTTTTTTGCTTGAAAATGTGCAAACTCGATTCTCTCAAATCTTGGTTTCGATCTTTGATCTCTGCTTTTAGCCATCACGTATAAACTTTAATTTCCAATATCATTTTCATTTTTTTTCATTGGGACTTGGACGTTCGAAATTTCGACTAGGATTTTAATCATCAAGTTTCTGCAACTTGCATTCATTCTTGTACTTTTACACATCTCTCGAACGATGCGTTTCTGCCTGAACGATTTTCATGAACAACAGCTTCCAGCATCCCTTGCGTTTTGTTTCGCCTTCGTTTTACAAAAACAGAGATAGACAGCGTAGCTTTAGAATCTCCATCGTCGTCGTTCGATTTCGAACATTGTCGAGAGTGAACGCATGGAGTACACCATTCTGTTTTTTTTAATCCTTTTTTCATGGTCGCCTCTACTGGATCCGTATTCACGCAACGCGAGAAAACAAAGCTCCTTTCTCGCAGGGAACACCTCGGGTATTACAAAAACGAACAACTGCCAGGGCGACGAGTTTTTCGCTACGATAGAACAGAATATCGCGACCGCCGGTGCCACCCATCCCCTCCCTGTTTTCCTATTTACTTGGAGCTTTTTTTGTCGTTTAGTATTTGTCTGGCACTGCAATACTCCAACACCAGTCACGTAACTTGTTCCAAGATTTTGTTGAGCTGGCACTCATATACATATACAATAAGTGACATTAACGCCAACCCCCGATAGAGGCGTTGTTAGAATCCAATTAAAAAATATATTTTTTGCAGTTTTAAGGATCTATGTGATTGGAAATTTTCCGTTGATTTCGAATCGCGACGAGTTTTTAACGTTGCCTCGTGGAATAGTCGATTTTTACGCACTTTGAGCCTGCATTCCCTGACACTTTGATTAATCGCAGAACCCGCGAACGCATTAATGTCACTTACTGTACTTAAACTTATTTCTCTCTGTCCTTCCTTGTTTTTCATTCGCCAGTTGTCGAATCCCTCCACCGAGCGCTATAAGAGTTTTCCAGCATCCACTTCGTCTGCTTGTTAACTCGCTAATTTTTGTTTCTTTGGCATCTCGTCGAGCAACGACTTGCATCCATCATTTCGAAATCAGTCGACGGCGATGGCGAGTACATTGCAGTACTTTATATCACAAGCTTATATCTAACGTTATATATCGTCCTTCTCGGCTTCGTCCTCTCTGACGCGGGAATTTTAAACACGCCATTACGCAAATTAACTTTTAGTGCCAGCGGCAACCGCCACCGCGTCGGGCCTTTGGCAAACTTCCAGCATTGATTCGTTCGTCTCACGATGCGCTTGCTCGACGACAGCGACTCGACGAGAGCGACGAGTCTCATACTCATCGCATCCGTGTCTGAACCTTTGCTTCTCGAACGCGCAACCTGCCTCGACTCGTTGTAGTCATCCTAGAGGGAGTAACGATGGCATCGACGAGTACTCGACATTCGTTTTCTTCCTTCATTCGTGTTTCTCAGCCTCTTTACTGCCTCGCGCAGTTGATTTTAGAAGGGAATCTCTTATTTCGAGTTTTGTCATAAAAATACCAAATTTCATGTTATCTTTCGTTTCTCGGGATCCATTCGCATTGGAATCTCATCGCTTTCAAACTTTAATTGCTTTCCTTTCCCCTTATTCTCGGAACTGTGCCAAGCTGTGGCATACCCGAAATCTCAATGACTTCTTTTTCATATTTGTACTGCAGCAGAATTTCTCCACTTATATTCATCGTCAATAACATTGCATTCGCCCTAAAACATTACACAGCATACGCGTGTCTTAGCGATATATTTCTTCTCTCGAAGAGAACGATGATGGGATTCGCCACCGTAGCATTTAATTTCGCGATCGTTCCAGTCAAGTTCAACGACGTCGTTAATCTCGAATAACGAGGACGAAGAACTGCAACGGGTATATATGAGTGAATTAAGATGCGTCGCCTCCTTCGCGTTTTCCATCAACGCTTTTCTCACTAAATTTTCATATTACGACTTTTCGCCGAGATGCCTTTCAAATTCTCGTTGACTCTTTTCTTGTATTTTTTTTATTTCTATGTTTCCGTTGACATACGCGTTATAGCATCGGTAGTAAAGGTTACATATAGCCTGGACTCGGTTCGGGAGTTTGGCACGTGCCAGGAGTATCTCGAGGCCGGTGACACGCATTCCAAATTCGCGCGCGAGATCTCTCTCTCTCTCTCTCTCTCTCTCTTGTTGTTCGGTTACCGTTGGCCACGCTCTTCTCTCGTCCCCCGGGCGAATTCCGTGAAGCGGGAAAGGCCTTATCTTGCCGTGTGCCCCGCGGGGTTCCTCGTCTCCTTCTCCTCATCCATTCCCGACGTTCTCCACAAATTCTGTGTTCTCCATCGCTTCCGGTGGCTGTTCTGCTTCTGGTGCTCTGCTGTTTCTGCAGGCAAACTGCTACGCCGGTGACCAACTGTAGACAATAATTTACCGGAATATCTGTCCCACTCGGTACCACGATATCCTCGGTTCCGTTTCAGTCGTTCGTTCCCCTCACCCCACTACGGTTAAATATTCCCACGCGAATACGTCCTGCGGGGGTGACTGATGCCCGAGTGTGACTAATGCAGCATCCCCGAGGAACCCGATCTCTCGCCCTCGCTACAACGAGTTGCTTGTACCGGAGTTCTAGTCTAGATACTGTGGTGGTACGTTCTATTACGTATCTATATCTATACATTTTACTGTTGCGTGACCCTCGTACCTCGAACTTTAGAGGAGTACCGTCAGGAGTAGAAAAACGATACATCAATCAGCTTATTTAATATACGAACGATCTTTCTCACCGCACGAAAAACAAAACTAAAAAAGTACATATGTGGCATATATATCTTAGGATTGACATTTTGTTGAGATGCCTCCATCGATGCATTTAGAACGGTCATTGGTATGTTTTGTTTCATCAAGGACTGATAAGTATGTCACGCATCTCTTCTATCTGTGTGGGTGGTTTTTTTTTTTTTTTTCCAATTATTTTTAGTTACTTTCGCCACTCGGTTTTTCATCTTCCGTTTTACGCTCCTCGTTATCATTTTTATTATTTCGAGTCAGAGAGGGTTGGAATTTGGAACGTCTATTCATGCTCGCGAAAGTAACAGCAGCTCGTCTTCGTAACTCAAATCGTGATGTTGATGCTGGAACAAAAACGAGGAGCGACAAAGAAAGAATCTTTTTATTTCCGGCGAGTCGAGAGACGAGACCGTTTCCTTTCACCTTTTGAGCGTTCCTTCTCGCATCCGAGATCTTCTCTTTCGCTTCTTTCTCTTTTCATACACGTATGCGAGAGAAATAATTAAGTTACAAATAATCGTGTGCGCCTTATCACACGGGAGGAGCTTCTTGGCTCGGTTCCTTTTGTTCAGCTTCGTCGTGGCTCTTTCTAGAATCAACGAGGGGATGCGAACCAACCTCAAAAGGGGATGCTGGTCTCTCTCTGTCTCATGCTGCCGACATTTTTCATCATTTACACGTAACAGAGCTGGGTCGCTCGGGCATGACTCCTTTTTTTCTTCGTTTTCTTCTCTTCCTCGTGGCCATAGCCAACAGCCACTTCTATTCCTTGCCGCAGGTACTTTATCCTTCCTTTTTCTTCTCAGCATCAGAACCAACAACAACAACAACTCGCGCACACACACACACACAATGACACCTATACTTTATACCGGAGACGAACAGCAGCAGGAGCAGGCCGCATGTTTATTCAAGAGTCTCACGTATAAAAGATATTCCGCACGGAGCGTTACGTGACGCGGTGACGGTGGTTCGCCTCCGGGGGTGGCAACTCCAAGCGTCGTCCTCGTCCTCGGAATAGACGAAGAGGTTGTCGGGATAAAGCGGCCACACGGAGAGCGCACTTGGCAATGCGCCTTTACCCGCACCCTCTCCGAAGAGCTCGCACAACGTGAGCCGGAAGTAAGAAGGAAATGAAAAAGTTATGTTTCGCCGTCGTCGTCGTCGTCGTCGTCTTCTTCGTCTTCTTTCTCGTTCTCCACGAAGCTGTGACCGCGTGCGTCCTCTCGCGTACCGTTTTCATTTTTCGCCCCCTCTTCGGTCCTCTCACTTACAGCGGTATATATATGCAGTCGGAAGAGACGTCTTAAAAATAGGCGAGAACTCCCGAGGCAGCGATAAATTCATCCCTCCAGTAGCAGCAATTTTCTTGGCTGTGAGCAACGTGAGCCGGTACGCATCGCGAATTTTTATACGTATTACATGATGCGGGCTTTTCTATTTGACGCGGAGAAAATATAGGTTGGCAAACGAACGTCAACGACGAATCGTGCGGGTGAGGGTCGAAAGAAATAAAAAAAGAAGGAAAAAAAACGAGATTTCTTCGAATCCCTAAATCGATGGCACACAGCCTCGTCTCCCATTCCCGCGACGTTATCTGCACAAGTTTGTCGAGGTTTTCGCGCGATCCGTCGTTATCCTATCGGCGAAACCATTCCCGAAGACATCAGAGAAACCTGTCGCCCCCAGAGACTCGTCGCATTTCTTGAAAGCAGCCACCACTTTCTACCTTCTTCTCCCTCCCTACTCTCTCAGCGAGGCGAGAAAAAAATGAAGGTGTCGGGAGCGAACCCTTAAAGTCCTCTCATAAATTTCAACGACGAACGTACAATTTCAACCAAGAGAAATGTATGCTCGAATCAAGCGTAATAAATATTGAGAGATTGTCATATTTTTTCGTTTTGCGAACATTTTCGAGTAAACAGAATTCACATTATCGTATTTTCACTAAGCTCTAATGACCATCGACCACAGTGGCGAACCTTAATTCCACAAAAATCGTTGTGGGTCTGAAAGTTTAGACTCTGGTACGGCAGAGCAAACGACCAACAGCTTCCACTTTTAACCATTCTCCTCCATCCGTCGTTCATACGGTTGTGGTTTCGCTACAATTTTAACTTGCCGTCGCTCGGTAATTAGTTGACATTACCACGAGTCATTCTTACATATACCACACATTCCCAGTCACAATATTCAAAAACATTTTCTCACTCACAAATGACTCTTTCTCTCTCTCTCTCTCTCTCTCTCTCTGTCTCTCTCTCTCTCTGTGTGTGTGATTCTACTCTAGTAGTCAGCACACTCAAAACTCGTGCAGTTTCACTTCCACAGGACCGAGTTCTCGTTGTTATACACCGTCACATTCCTACGCACATATGTTTGTGCTTACAAACGACCTCTGCCCCCCCCCCATCTGTCCTTCTCGTGGTGAGTTTCTAGTCTCCACCCTCTACCTTTCCCTTCTCTCTGGTTCACCCCCTCCTTCGTTCATTCCGTCAACCCGCCGACCCAGCCATCCACCTTACGCCTCGCGTTTCTGGTTAAGGTACACCAGGAGCACCCGCTATACAGGCCAACGCGAGTGGCCTCCACCCTTTCCCACAGATCCGTTTGGAGCTTAAACCACCTAGTGCTGCTAGAAGCGCAGGTACGGTAACTTGGTCGGAGTGGAATTATGGTCGAGGGTTCGGAGGAGGAATGGGGTGAGGATGGCGAACGGGTGTGGAACCGAGAGGCTGTGCGGTGCGCGCGGGTCTCGTGAAGACCGAGCTTGCTTCTCTACTCATTCTCAGTTGGTATATATATGTATATAGGAGAAAGGGTGAAAAGCGCGGACGTTTGGTGAGCGGACGCGAGCGGAGAAAGAGGAGGACGCTTTAAGCAGCTTTCGTCGCACAACTCTGCGAGCTCTCTCCGGTGGCAACGCCAGTTTTCGTACTAATATTTGCCACTCGAGCCGATCTACCCTTTCTCGTTCACCCTCTCCTCGCATTTCCTCCTTTACCGCACTGGTTCTATACTCTCTCTCTCTCTCTCTCTCGGCGAGAATCGGCACCATCGCCGGTCGACGCAACTCCTCGCCGACCAGAACCCGGGGTGACCCTTCGGTTCATCGTCGAGTGGGAATCCCTAACTCGATCAACCTTCGAGTACATTATGCTATATAGTATACAATATTTTATACTGGTATTGAATATACAGGAGAGTTTCACGTTAAACATGTGAGTGAGAGAAGGATGTAACAGGGTGGATTTAAACGAATACCCACTGGTCAGTTCTAACTGCATATTCGTGTCAACTTGTACCATGATTCCCACCGATCAAGCTAACATTGATTTTATGTTTTTCACTCGCTTTTAAAAAGTCAGAGAAAAACAGAGATTTCACATGTCACTCACTATATCGTCTCATCATCATCATCAGAAATATTAAGTTAAGTAGCTTTGTTTAGTGTCAATTATCTGATTCCGTTAAAACAAGCGGAGACTTTCTCCAAGACGATCCAAAAAAACCATAGAAATCCCGTGTTCATTTCCGCTGAAGCGGTATCCGAAGTACGAAGACCCTCTGGATATTGTAAGTGGGTGAAGATGGTTTCTGTTCGACAGACAGAGAAGGAACGACTCAAGACTATGAGGTTTCAATCAGCAGAGAGAGCTTTCACTATTTTCTCACGAACGTCGGTGTTGCTGAGATTTCTTCTCCGGTACAAATTGTAAAACTAAATTAATTACCCGTGAAGCTGGCGCACGGTAGAGGAGAGTCTGTAGGTTCACCAGGACGGAAAGACCCTTGACTAACGAAACCACTCTAATACCAACCAGAACACCGCGAGGTCCTTCAGGTTGGAAAATAGAGACCAGTAAAACCGAGTACCGGTCTTACGGTGTTCATCGTAGTCTCCCATAACCAGCGGAGTTACGAAGCCCACAATTCTCTCTTGGTCTTTCGCCCAACCTCCGTACTATCCGCATTACGTTAAATATGCAACGATATTATTATTAGCCCATCGGCCAAGTTCTCCAGCAACGGAGCTCAGAATTCTCTTCTCGTTCTGCTCTCATGCTTCGTTCCTATCTATGTATTGGAAAATAGAGCCATGTTAATGAATCTGTTTCGGTTCATTTTGATACACTTGAGCTTTTGAACGAACAAAATTATATTATTTTTAATTTATTTTTGTTTTTATTTTTTATCGTCTACATTTTAACAGTGTCTAACGAAATGCTTGTTTGTCGAATTATATCCTTCCTTTATGTTGGTTCGGCTGAGTTTCCTCATCCTGTTAACGGTAGTAAGAGAATTATCGATTTTCTGAAATACCCGCGCCATGTGTTCGAGATGGAGTGACTCGAGAGTTGCGTCTCTGCTGCTGCGAACCTCCCGATAAAATATTATCGCGAGTCGTGAGCGAAATTATTGTCTCGGAATATTATCTCTCGTACTTTTTCCTGGTACGAAGGAGCAGGTTGGAAAGTTATATACTGCAAAAACAACGAATGAAAATGAAACAGGCGAGCGTTATCGCAAATTCTCCAAGAATCTCTGATTCTTCTCTTATTTTTTATTTTTTTTTCCCGTTTGTGTGGACTTTTGAATTAATATACTTTTTATCGGACAATCACGAGCAAGCGCATGCAACGTTGCATTTTCGAGCAGCAGGCAGATTATTGCATCTCGGTCGTTTCTGATGCCACATCGAAAACAGGCCATGGGTCTTGAAATTCGAACTCACAAATCGACGGAAACGTGAAACTCCTCGCCATTTCTTATCTCAAATATATTTTCCCTACAGGACTGCTCCGAAGCAATTCGAGCGTAGAATCTCGGAGCTGATCGACCCTGATCGAATCGAAGCTCTTTCGTCTATACACCACTTTCTCGATAAATTGGATAAGCCTTTGTTTCCGTTGCGTTTTATATAGAACCGGATAAATTCGTCTATGTGAAGAAATATAACGGGGAAAAAAAGAAACGTTTCCTATCCGAGTTTTTGTAAAGAAAATCTGATTGATACAAAAATTGGACATTGGTAGAAATTAAGTATTTCTTTCTACGACATGTATCGATAACAAATTCTTCCTCTCTTTCAATGTCTCTCCGTCTTGATCCGCGGCGAACATAATTTCGTCGGGAAAACGTCACTGGGCTTATTACAGGTAATTACGAGAGCTTCGCCGAAGTTTCGTCGGTGCAATGGCGTCGGCAAACGTTCGCTACCGCGCGAGGGTATAATGTGGTCGACCACAAACCCAGCAGCAGCAGGAGCAGCGAATGCAGTGCAGTTTCCATGGGAGAGCCTGCGAGCCGGGTTATAATTTATGGAAGCAATATTATATGGGCTGTTTACCGTTCGACCGTTATTATCGAATATTGCATTCAGGGCTCGTGTAGTTCGGTGGATCGTTTGGCTTCGGTTGCTATGTCTAACTTTACAGTATAGTTTTCGAGGGTGTAACAACATAATAGACAAAATACGACACAGAAACCAACAGCCTTTTGCTTTCACTAAATTTCAAAAGATTGAACATGACGAATTATTTTTCATGGCAGGGAATTTGAAAATGGCGTTTAAATAAGAGAATGGAAGGGAGATGCTAACGAATTTGGAGATGAATGGAGAGGGTGGGAAGATATATAGTGATAGATCGCGAGTGAGAGATTTGGAGCAGAGCTCCGAAGGAAGGGAGGAAGGGGTGCGTATCCGCTCGAGGATTAAACTGTACGATGAACAGAGTCCGAGAGATCGAGGGGAGGGGTGGCTATGGGTTCGCTCGATACTGCCAAGTTCGAACGTTCGAACGGTTCGAAACCCCCGTGGGATGGCCAGTGTATTTTGCAGCTGACAAGTGAGGCAGAGATAGTAAGTTCGTGGGCGACTCTCCTTTCTCGATCCATTCCGGTCGGTTGATTAAAAGTTCTGTATTTCTATATCGCGGAGTGACTGTTTATTTACCCTTTACTCGAGTTCAGAGTTTTAACGTATAGTTAAAGTTCGAAAAGTGTGCAAAAAAATCGTCGACTTCACAGCACGAATAAAGAGTCTTCGATCGAAACTCGCATTTCGACTTTTTAAAAGTGGATTCCTTTCATCTCTCCATCGCGTTTCATCGATTCATCCTAAATTTGTTCGAATGAGAATATAAAAAATTGATAGTAAAGTTTTAACATCATCGGATAAGAAACATCGATCCATTCTGTAGATAATTAAATTTTGAGACTTTTTGCGGGAAGCAACCAACAGATTTTTGATGGATAGTGTAGGAGGAGTCAATTTTTCAACAGACTATCGAAATAGTCTGTAGAGAAATGTTCACCCCTGTTTGATGCTCTGGGGAAAAAAGTGTACGCAAATAATGCATCAGGCCATCAGAAGTAGATTTGATCGAGTGCTGAACGTGGTTTATATGCACCTCGTAGCGTACAGTTTGTTATATGCAGTCTTTTTCTTTCTCTCTCTTTTCTTTTTTTTTCGCTTTTTCACCCTCGTCGAGCGAATATGGAAAAAGCGTCGACGTCGGGCACGTGTGAGCAGAGAAAAATTCATGCGAACCCTTGGTCGAACCTGGAATGGGAGTGAGTGTGGCGAATACACGAAGGGAAAGACGGGAAAGGAGGTTCATCGTCATCGTAGTCGTCGACGTCGTCGTCGTCGACTCCTTCCCTATCGTATATTACGAGTACGACACAGGCACGTGTTATACATCCCTTATAAGCCCCATCGTTCATAAAACTCGACTCACACCCTGGAACATGAAATTCTACAGAATCCAACGGCATCGTGCTGCAACTATTACATATAGGACATACACGAATAGCTTGTGTATATAGTCGAGGTGGATGAGGTTGTGAGCGAGTACGAGGTGCAACCTTGACGTCGTTGGTACAGAGACGTTTCTACCAGCAGCCACTTCGTTATATGTGAAAAAAAAGAGCAGAGCCTTTGCCACTCGACGACCTCGTGCTGTTGCTCTCTACCTATCGTTGCTTTGGCTGTTGCTGCTGTTGCTGTTGAAAATGTGAAAAATGTTGCACAGGGACTGGTGGAATGTTGATGTTGAAACGAGGGGGTTGTAGACGATGACGACGACGACGACGACGACGACGACGACTTTTCCCTGGCTACATACTCGCGAACGTAAACACGCTAAATGGCACTAGCAGAATACACGTGCTTCGTTCGGAGCTCCTCGTTGCGTTCACGTGGATACTACGTGGCTCTGTGCATCCATGAAAACGCGAATTCTATATATAGCGAAAAAGTGTGTGAGAGAGAGAGCGAAAACCACCACGTTTGAAATTTTTTTTTATCTTTTGGTAAGAAATTACCAACAAGTTCTCTCTTGGAGTATTATGATTATAGACAGTATGCATGTATAGTACAGAGATTTTCTTTAATACGGTTAAAAATGTATCTGCCCATCAAGCATCAAAGACTTTGTTTTTTTTATTTATTTTTTGTTGGATAGCGTTTTCTCATTTAGTCCCATTCCGGTAGATGGATGCCTTCGTCGTGCGTGCAAGCATTTATTATTCAATTATCCTTCGTCACAGCGTCGGTTTACAAAGGAGAAACTCGTTTACAAGAAACTATATAGTGATATAGTACGTGTGCGTGCAATGTTCACCATCGGTAACACGCGAACAGGGCGTCAGAATAGGAGTCGTTAAATGCACATTCCTATCTCCCCTTTCATCAGTGTCGCCGTCGTTGTAGTCGCCTTGGCATCCCTGATAAAGGCAATCGCACCTTATCGTACGTTATCAAGCTGCTATATAATTATTATCAATAATTCTTCAGCGGTTTCTTCTATGTGCTTTTTCACGATCTTAGAATCATTTTGTTTATCAATATTGCTTAATGTTTGTTTGGTCACCAGGGATTCTTTAAACTTTGGGTACAGGTTCGATTGAAAAAACGAGACATTTTTTTTTTTTTTTCTATCAGATTTTGAGGAAACCTCTACGTTATTCGTAATCAGCACAAAATTATCGATAAAACCACTCTAGACACTTTGCCAAAATTGAAAAGAAATGTTTGATCCTCC